>JAPWTK010000838.1:0-145051 GCA_029963805.1 Aromia moschata | reverse complement strand
CTTTCCATTAGCCTAGATTTTCCATTGCCTACTAGTGATAACATGATAGTGTAAAATATATTTACAGAAGACATATCAACGTTGAGTTGATGGTGGTAGTGGGAGATATGAAAGAAGGCATACGCAATAAATTTATGTGGCTGACAGTGGACGAAACAACACATTTTTGCGGTGATAAGGACGTTATTGTTCTGATACGAATTTTAGGTGTTTCCAGATATTTTGCCCTCGATGTAAAAAATCCTGATCCTGAAATCCTGACATCCTGATATTAGTGACAATAAACAACTGTGCGAAATTCATGAAAATCATGTGCATAGTGTGTCGTCCTCTGTCCACATATTTTGAATTTGGAGCTTTAACTTCAGTAGATATGGAACGATCATTTTCCCTCTACAACCATATTAATAGTTGTGGCAACGTACGCTTAAGCAATGCAGACAGTTGGTGTTTCTGAATGACACAAGCGATAGGTATGTACATTATTAACACATTTTTACTCGTCTCTTGGTCTCTCATACGTCCTTCCGTCAATGACATGACGGATTACGAGTCCAACCCTGCGTTATGGCACACTTGCCGGACCATACAGTAATATCTAATATCTAATATTGTTTCATTCTCGATAATAAGAAGGGAAGCAAAAACAATTTCAGTAAACTTTTTCAACAGTATCAACTAATAGATGAGATAAAAGCTTATCAACATTCTTTTTAATTGGGAATTGTTTGTTTTTATTTTTTTACTTTATCAAGAACCAAAATTGTATTCCTTGCACTGAATACGATCCCGTTGTCAAAATTTGTGCTAGACCCTTCCATTTCCTATAAAATGCGAATTTGGGGTGAAAAACAGGCTAAAAATGGAGGAATTTGTGATTTTCAATAACATATGATCAGTGACCAGACATGTCATTTCCGAAATATTTTTACGTGCTGAATACGGTTACGTTGTCAAAATTTCTGCTAGATCTCATGATTGTGAAAAATTATGAAACTATAATATTATATAATATTTTGTGTTATATATTTACATAAAAATATAATTATATGAAATATAATATATAAAATTATTTTGAAAGGTTGAAATGGTTCTACTACAATTATTATAGTGTTAAAATTGTCCTGGTTAGTACATATTATAAATATTTATCTTTGAACAATAATATTTTTCAAATTTGAATTATGTATACTTGGAATCTAACTACACGCAACTGATCCCACTATCTGGGAAATCACCGAGCTCCGAACTATCAAGAGATTGTACGTTTAAGATCATTTAAGGAAAAGCAACCCAAACCAAAACTAAGAAAAATTTCCATTACATAAAGATTGTTAGTGCCTATTTTATGGAATCTCCATTCCAAAGTAGATGGTTAACCTTTGGAAGGGTTTGAAAGGGAAGTTGGATGTTTATTTATTTTATTTTGGCGTTTGTTATGACCAAAGCCGGCAGATCCGGGCGGCGGACCATCACCATACGCGTCATACTACTTACTACTTGTATGTGCAAAAACAAAATTCATGAAAACAATAAACTGTTGCAATTTAGAAAGAGATGTGTTAAACTTACCCTGATATTTACGTTGAGATATGGCTCGTTGAGATGGCCCGCCGCCCGGATCTGCCGGCTTTAGTCATGACTCTTTTGTGGTAGCATATATTTTTATTATTTTTACTTTTATGTTCGTTTTTGATTCTACTGTATAATTTGTTTTTTGTTACTTTTTGCATGTTAATTGTTGTTACTATTTATTAGTTTGTTAAGTTTTCTTCTTTTCGTTATGTTCGAACCTGTCATAGCAATAGTGCAAGTGCTAAAAATTTTTAAAATTATTTAAAATATATTTATTGTTGCTGTGAGCTTGCTTTGTCAATCTACTTGCTATTGCAGGTTTCTTGGAACCGGCTACTTCAGGTCTTGATCAGAAAGTACAACATAGATAAAAAAGTCTGAATCCAGTAAATACTTCCGAAGTCGTATCAATTTATAGAGAATTTTATAGAGAAGAAGTGATCGTAAACATACTTCAGAAATGACATATCTTGTCATACGTTCTTGAAAAAGACAAATTATTCCATTTTTGGGCTGTTTTACACCATAAATTCTCATTTTATTATATTGTCCCATAAGTTCCTAGACACTTGCGACTAAAGAAATCGTTTTATAACAACATTTATAACCAAGCAATAATGATTCTTCAAAATAAATGCCATCGCTTTCTGTAGTTTTCATCTTCATTCTATAGCTTTATTGTTCCCTGGTTGATGGGCGGCTGAACCTGGGTTTACCTCCAAGGCTGGTTTCGCCGTTGTTGAAGCGCTTGAACCAGTCGACCGCTGTGGTCTTGCTGACCATTCCCTCGCCTTCCACCTCGGATGCCACCCTTGCAATCAGCCCCTTTTTCCAAGAGTGGCGCAGAAATTTGTGAATTGCAATTTTTTTTGTGCATGTCTATTGGGACCGTAAAAGTTAAATTACAACTATAAAAATCAATACAGTATTTTAAAGAGAAATAAAGATTCTACAAAATGATACCAAACATGAACAGATTTGGATTAAATATCATAGAGAAATTTAATGTCAAAAGTTCAAGTTTCAAGTGTCGGGGAACTTATGGGCGAACCTAGTATAGGAAATGGAAGGGTCTAGTACAAATTTTGACAACGGGATCGTATGTAGCGCTTAAAAATATTTCGGAAACGATATGTCTGGTTAATAAATCTGATTAATATTTAAAAAAAATAGTATGCATAAAACCGTATTGTGACAACAAAAAACCGGAATTTACTGAGAATCTAAGAGGTAGAAAGAAGGTAGAGAGTTAAATATTCGGTTTCAGCACAAACAAATACTTCATATTTATGTTTAGTTCCTGGGGCAGAATTTTTTTGTAGACCTGTGTAATTGAGATACTGAGTTTATTCCGTTTGGCCATTGTTTTATAAATGAACGTGGCATATGCGTTAATTATCATATAGGCAATTTAAGAGTGAATTAGTCCAAATATGGGCACGTGCTCTTGATAACAAGCGCTCTAAGGCACCCAGCGTGTGCGTGATTACAGACTGAAACGAACGCATCCAAAGTCTTCACGTGGTCAACTTTAAAATATATACATTTCCTAAAATTGTTATTAAAAAGTGGTCGGATGAAACATGCAACGATTTTATTACTATAATTTAGCTTTAATTGGGCATCGTGCAATTTAAAATTAAATTTTAAATACCACCCATTCGATCCGACCGCTAGTCATTTGTTTTTAAATTATGGTAGTTATAAATAAAACTATAATTAAAAATACCACACGACAGAACCACGAGTATAATAATTTAAGATACCAAAAAATATTAAAGGCCAACATTTAGATGCAACGAAGGAGTTGCATTTTACATGCAAAATGAAATTAGCATAAAACAAACAAGTAAATCAAGGTGGCCGAGACAGGTCTGCAAACGATTCTCTTATAACGTCAAATAAATTTGCCTGGTTTGGCGCATGCTATTACACTCGATTGACTTTAGTCGCTCTTTAATTGATCTCAAGATAAATAGAAATGCGACTTAATTGATAAGATTTTAATTTACCTCAGACCACACAGTACTTGATCTCTCTTCGTTTTCGCAGCTCTCTGTTTTCTACAAGATGTTCAGTCTCCAATAATAACTAAGGTCCGGGAAATTAAGCTATCACGCAGAGCCGGCACTATACAACTCTATGACAGCTCACAGCTGACTTGCATTACGAAAACTGCGCTAGCAGTTTTAGTTATTTATGGCACGCTGTAACAGATAGTCGCCGGTATTGCATCGCGTTGATACGTTTCGTTTTTACGTATTCGCCGTGTGTTTAAATAACTTTATAAATATTAATAAATAATTATTAGTTGAGGGGAGAAGTGAATAAAGTGATGTACCATGCCAAAGGTCAAAAGAAATAGACGGGAAGTATTTCAAACGTGATTTGACAGTGATCCCGAGGGTTTTTTAGAACATACGTATTCACAGGAATAATAACCTTTCTTGTACTGTGTGTAAACGCATTATAAATTCTTCAATATGATAAAACTAAAGTACCAAGACATCTGAAAAGCTATGCGCTCGTCTGCGTATTTTTCTATGAACTTACAGAAGCCTGTGTTGCAATCAATATTCCATTAAACAAATAGAGAACCCCAAGTTACGTACGATTTTATAAAAATATATGGACCGAAAAATTCCTCATGAAAGTACGTTAAGACTTGCATATGTCGATCGGGTTTACAACAATGTAATAACATCAATACGCGAAGACATTGCGGACAATTTCGTGTATTTTATTATAGACGAAGCTACCGATGCTTGCGGGCGTTCAGTAGCTAATTTTTTAATTGGTGCATTAAAAAGTGACACTGATAGTGACAACCACCTACTAGCTTAAAGGTTCTGGATAAAACTAATATTAAGTGATAAACGTCGCCGTTTCACTCCAGAACACTTAGAAAAGCACATAATAATATGTTTTAACCACTGCCAACCTGCCATGGGCACCTTGTCTCAACACTGACGTTTGTCGTGTAAGTGTTGCTATTGTTACGTGTTATCTTAATTTATATTATGGTATTTTATCCTTGACTTGACCGTACTCTTTGGTAAAAATAGTACTATGTTGCTACATAATTTATGTAAAGATATTAATATTTTCATTCGTTAACTGACTACGGTCCTGTTACACTCCGCGCTCGCACGAACTCTAATAATAACACAGGCACATAAAAAAATCTAGTGTTCGAGAAACTATTATAGTATAGAGACATCCAAAAAAACGTCATCAACTCTGGCTATGAACGAGAGAGATGTAAATAGTGGTCATGTTTAAGCTTTTGGTTATGTCAAACTTTTGACAAGTAGCCGTCACAACTTGTAAAACAATGGCTGTCATATATTACAGTTTTGACAAGTAAATAAGGTTATAAATGATTAGATAGAAATACGTCTTTTTTTCTCGGCCAACTTTGATGATTTTTTTGGATGTATCTATATAATCCGGTGTCGTAATTGCTCTATAACGTTCAGGTTTTCCTCTAGGAACAGAAATCCTCAAGAAAAAACTCAATATTGGCTGTAACTCTTGAGGCATATCCAGTATCATGCCGAAAATTTTCAAAAATAAATCAGTAAATAAGTGTACAGACTTAAATACGTGTACAGACTTAATACGTACCAATAAGTCGTTAAATACGTGAACATAACACATTTTTACGAACTATTTTTTAACAGTTTAATTTTCTGAATCAGATAGTATTTTCTGATGAAGCAACGTTTTGGTCTCGATGGAAAGGTTAACAGACATAATTGACGTTACTGATCAACTGAAAAGTGTGGGCTAGTGTCATTGGAAGCTTCATAGAACCATTTTCCATGAGAGAAAATTCGAATAACGATGGATATTTAAACCTATTAAGGAACGACATGCTACGTTGTTCTGTTAAGTATAACAAAGTCTATTAAATAACACAGGTCTACAAAATAAAAAAAAGTGCTGCCAAATTTGGAAAAAAATGGCAAAAAAAAAATGTCTACCTCATCAGGTTTTTTCTACACCCCCATAAGACCAAGATAATTTCCAGACCCTCATAAATTCTAATAGAGGAAATTTTTCGAAAAAATTCTTTACTATTTTTTATGACCTTTATTTTGGTTGTTTGGGTCGTTGATCACGAATCTGAAGTCAAGAATAAATTTGGACTTAATGACAGCTGTCAAATTTCACTAAAAAGTAAAAAATTGATATTGAATGCATATTCCTACGTTTTTTAGGATGCTCATTACTATAATCAGGAAGTGACCTTATTCGAGCCTGACAACTTTAATCAGAAAAATTGTACTGTTTCCAATCTCTATCCCGAGCTAGCCCTCGTTATTTAACAATTTTCGAAAATTTTACTTATATTCGACCTTGCCATGACCTTGTTGACAAGTACCATTTTGGATGTAAAATTTGCCGCTCTTTTCAAATCCGGGGTCTAAAATAGTTGTTCCATTTGAAAACGTTGTTTTGACCTTTCAAATAACCTCAAGGTCAACGTCGAGGTCAAAAAAAGTTACGGTCGTACTTCCCCCTCCTTGCCCAACAACTTCTGTATACAGCTGTTTTTATTTTTTCGCTTACCGGCCGAGTTATTTCCTATTAAAGGTTAAAATTGTCCACCCGGTATAACAGTTACAAAAACCAAAACATGAAAAAGAACAAAATAGATATAAATAAAAAAGATCTAAGTAGCTCCTTCACAAATTAACATCTACAACAAAATAGTAATGAGCATCCTAAAAAACGTTGGAATATGCATTTAATATCAACTTTTTACTTTTTAGTGAAATTTGGCAGCTGTCATTAAGTCGAAATTTATTCTTGACTTCAGATTCGTGATTAGCGACCCAAAAAAACCAAAATAAAGGTCATAAAAAATAGTTTTTTATTTAGAAATTTTTCGAAAAAATTTCCTCTATTAGAGTTTATGAGGGTTATATGGGGGTGTAGAAAAATGCGTGATGCGGTAGAAAAATTTTTTTTGCCAAATTTTGTTTTAGTGCATCAAAATACATAGGAAATGATGGGTTTGATTGCAAAGACAGAACTTTTTTTTATTTTGTAGACCTGTGTAATCTATTACACTTAGAAAAACGAATAACTGAATGAATCAACCGTAATAAATCAGAGGTGATCCAGAATTGAGACATTTTGTTTATAGATTACTGCCAAGTTGTAAACATGTCTAACATTTATTGCAGTCTAGCATTTGTTGCATATGAAGGTAGGTAGTTTTTTATTCTACATCCAAAGTTTTAAAAATCTACTGAATGTTCCATTTTAACAAAACAAGATAAGTATTTCCTGTGAAACCGGAAGTCTAAAAAAAATAAAATGTCAAAATTCGTTATATTGGAGTATACATATACTCACATAGATTTAAAAAAAGAATATATCTCAAATAACTAAGTTATTCGACCATTTAGAGACTTTGTATTAACCCTGTATATCTAAACAAAATGTAAGATTTATCGAACATCAATTTCAGAACCACACATTAGCAAATTAATGTATTATTTAGAAGGTGAAAGACGTAAATAATTTCAATTGTCACCCTGTAGAAAAATGTTTCGCTCTACGATTATGCGTATATCAGATTTTCATTTTCTGCGTTTATCAGATTTTCCGCCACATCCCATTTGCGTGAGACGTTTAAACTTGATAGGCATACTTAACAGAATTACAAAATTTACATTATTTATCGATTTGTGGATTACAAACCAGCCTTCGGAATTAAACGTAACTGGCAACGTCGTAATTGAAATCGATTTATATTTCATTTTTATTACTAATTAGTGTACATATATACAGGGTGCTTCACAGTGAGTGGCCTAAACATCTTGGGAGTATAAAACTATAAATTCTATGGAGGTGAAAATTTGTGTTTGGGGGTTTTCGGAAATGATCTATACATTATAAAATAATAGCGACTTCCTGGCACTTTCAGATATACTGAAACTAACTTTACTATTTGTTATTTTAAAGGTATTTGGTTTCTACTCGTTAAGCACCCTCTAGATCTTTCCATATATCTAGAATTACTGGCAGTAAGCTTAACCTTTAACACTTAAATGGTTAAAAAAGTTAACCTTAAAATTTTACAATGGCGAAAGTTATTAGTTTTTTACACGGGTTTAGAATTTCAATTTCTTTTCTTAAAATTTAAATACCTCAAACCGTTAATTTTAGAGACAGACTGGGGTTTTTAAAGTGACCTTAGAGTAGAAACAAAATATGGCATAAAAAATGTTGCATGTTATTTAAAATAACGAAGTTAGTGTCCAGTTTCGGTATTTCCGGAAGTGCTGAAAAGTCGCTATTTTAGATGTGTAGAGCATCTCCGAAAATCCCAAATTTATAGTTCTCCTAAACTCCATGTCATTTATAGTTCTCCTAAAGCTTTTAATGGGCCACTCACTGTGAATCACCCTGTATGTATTTATTGTAATGATGTAAACGGCATCAACAGATTGGTCAAGAGATGGCAACAAATCGTCAATAATGAAGGAGAATATTATTGACAAAAAAAGGGGTTTTTTTTTTATTTTTTTTTTTTATATAATAATAAAAAAATAGGGGGGGGGGGGTTGTTTGTGGGGGGATATAGGGAAGGTTTTTTTTGTTTTTTGGGTATATATATATTTAATATATAGGAAAAAAAAATAAAAGAGAAGAAAAAAAATAAATGTTTTTATTAAAAAAAAAAAAAAATATAAAAAAAAAAAAAAAAAAAAAAAAAAATCCCCCACTTTATAAAAAAAAAAAAAAAAAAAAAAAAAAAAAAAAAAAAAAAAAAAAAAAAAAAAAAAAAAAAAAAGGAAGAGGTTTTTTTTTTTTTTTTGGTGGTTTTTTTAAAAATAAAAAAGAAAAAAAAAAAAAAAAAAAAAAGAAAAAAAAAAAAAAAAAAAAAAAAAAAAAAACCAAAAAAAGAAAAAAAAAAAAAAAAAAAAAAAAGGGGGAAAAAAAAAAAAAAAAAATTGGGGGTTGGGGGGAGGGGAAAAAAAAAATTTGGGCCCCGGGGGAGGGGGGGAAAGGGGGGCCCCCCCATATGGAATATTTGGGGGGAAAAAAATCCACCAAAAAGTAAATTTTTGGAAAAAGGGGGAGGTAACAATGGGGGGGCCAAAAAACAGGCGAATAATGGCTTGTTTTGCGGTCACTCTTTGTTGTTATAATTATTGTTTTTGTTCAATAAAATTGTTTCAGTAAAAAAATCTATGAACTTATTGGACAACCCAATAGATTGATAAAATTGTCCACTTCAAAACTTAGTCTACATGTAGGGAAAACCAGGGCTAGTTGCTTTAGAAGGAGAATTAGAAAAATAGAGGTAGATATTCTAAAAATTCACGATTAATTTAAAAATGTTTAAAATTCTTTCTCAACCTAAAACACCATACATCATAAGGCATGACTGAAGGCAGGCGATGTCTAATTTATTCTCCACACAATGAGTTCTAATACCGTGTGATCTGCGTGAGGTCCGATCTGTCTTCTCACAGCAATATCGCCTCGCGGTAATTGGTGCCTTTAGCTAAAGTACCACTATTAGTTTTGAAATACCCTAATCTATAATTTCAGTTTGATTAAAGGCCTGTATTAAAATTCCCATATCTACCGAATGTTAATTATCGATCACGGTTTATTCCGGTTAAATATAGATTTCCTTCCCATTAACTTGACCATAACTCACTCAAAATAAGTCAGTGACTATGTACAAGACATTGGTGACCAGAATAATACATTGATTAATAGTAGATTGTTTAATGTAATGAATTAATTAATAGTAGATTGTTTAACCCTTTAACGCCCAAGTGTACTATCAGGAGACATGAACTTAGAGGCACTTTTGGTTGCATATTCGCATTCCACGCTAAAAACTACGTAACTTTTATTTGAACAATTTTTTTCGATTCGTGGCAGATGGCGCTGTTATCGACGAAACTCAATTTTTCCGGTTTTTGCAATTGGGAGTCGATTCACTCGATTCTGAAATACAATTGAGGAGCTTGCTGCAAGAACGATGCAGCTCCATTTTCAACGCGTGACGAGGTTAGCTGCTTATAATTTCGATAAAAATATTAGACGTTATTTAACGCAAATTCGACGCAGCTCAGCATATGTCAGTATGCATACTCCATGCACTGAAATGTGTGGAATTTGCGTTAAATAACGCCTAATATTTTTATCGAAATTATAAGCAGCTAACCTCGTCACGCGTTGAAAATGGAGCTGCATCGTTCTTGCAGCAGGGTCCTCAATTACGATAGAAATTCACATTTTTGTGTTCTAGATTGTGTGATAGACCGCCTGATCGTTTGTGGTGTCCGCATAAAAAAGTTGTTGGTACGATTTGCTTGCAGTACTGGTCTGTATGTATTTGTGTTTGATTATGCACTTGCGGCTTGTGGAAAGGGAGTAGTAATGATTACATTTTTAGTAATGCCACTCTCATGGGAATTAAGAAGTCATATTATTTTCAAATTCGTAAACTTGAAGTGCTGCCCTTTACAAACCTTCTTAAAAAAATACAATTTTCCTATTGGAAAGTTTTTTTTTTTTTTTTTTTTTTTTTTTTTTTTTTTTTTTTTTTTTAAAAAAAAAATTATTCCCCCCAACTTTTTGGAAAAGGGGGGGGGGAAAGGGGGGGGGGGGGGAAAAAAAAAAAAAAAAGTGGTGGGGAGGGGGGGGGGGGGGGGGGAAAAGGTGTGGGCGGGGGGGGAAAGGGGGGGGGAGAAAAAAAAAAGGTATTGGTCCGAGTAGAAAAGGAAAGAATAAATATTCTCATACTGCGAGGGTATGGCGATAAAACAAGGTCATACGTAGAAGTTGCTCACATATTCAATGATAATATTCCAGATCGTCCACCGATCGACGAATCAACTGTATCTAAAACAGTAATTCGGTATCAACAGACGGGCTCCGTAAAAGATCGATCGAGGTCTGGAAGGCCAAAAAGTGCCACCAACGAAGACAAGAGTTTGGAAGTTTGTGCAAGCGTTATTGAAAATGTCCATACATCTGTTCGAAAGATCGCCCAACAAACTGGCATAGGCAGATCATCTGTACATAAAGCTTTAAATGTAAATAAATTCCATCCATACAAGATGTTAATCTTAATACTTTTCACCTTAGCACTAGGTAGTAATTCATTCCCAACTATGTGGAAAAGATCTAGAATATGACCAGTTTTTAAAAAAGGCGATAAAATTAATGTAGAAAATTAATTATAGGCAAATTACAATTATATGCAACTTCGCAAAGGTGTCCTCAGCTATGCAGGAATTCCACCTGATCTTGTCAAGTTGTTTGAATCTTACCTTAATGATCGATTTCAATATGTTGAACATCGAGGTGCTAAGTCATTTGATATAGCGGTAACATCTGGAGTCCCACAAGGTTCAGTATTGGGGCCACCCCTGTTTGGGCTATTTATTAATGATATTGTCGCAGATTTAGACGTTCGCTATTTGTTATACGCAGATGACATAAACATTTTTCATTATATATCTACGAATAAGGACTGTCAAACGCTGCAGAATAACTTAAACACAATTAATGAATGGTGTTTATTAAACACTCTTCCTCTTAATGTAAGTAAATGTAATGTAATGTCTTTTTTTACAAATGTTTAATTTGGTACAAATTAGGAATGCACCAGTTCCGAATATGCAAATAGTTTTCTGTATCTAACCACTTACAAACTGCGTTTAAAAGAAAAGTTAAATACAACGTATTTGGTTAATCAAAAGATATATGTAGTAGCTTGAATAAAATGTGTACATCTTTAATAGTCTACATTGTTCACCACTCAAAAAGTAAAATTACTGCCCAACAATATTCGAATTTATAATTTAAATATACATAATAATAAATTCGAGTATTTACCTAGAGTCTGGTTCAGGTATGTGGACGATATCTTCGCGGTATTTGATAAAAAAAGCAACTAGTTCAGATAATTTTGTTCCTAAATTAAATAACCGTTCAGTACCATAAAATTTACATATGAAATGGAACACAATGAACAGCTACCATTTTTAGATATATTGGTTATTATAAACAGTGAAAATAAGTTAGAGTTTGATGTATATAGAAAAACCGAAACCGCTTTTCAACATAAAATGGCAAGTTCTAATTTTCTAATGCACGTTCTAATTTTCTAATTCAAGTGTGTAGGTTAGTTTTAATCTTCTCCTGAAGATGCCAACTTAGTTGGCGAAATGCGTGCCGAGAAAAATATAGTAGTTCGGTGTTTCGTGGAAAACGTCCAGGTCTTTGTTTCTACGCCGCTCCTACGCCCTTTCTAAGGTTCCAGTACCCACTCCAATATAATTATTAACAATTAAAATAGTTTCTTAATTTTAATGTATATTGTATCCAATTTTCGACGTTTTGATCTATGGGATACGACTGTAACAACATCAAAATTATTCAGATTGTATCTGCTACAGAGATGATTCGAAATTGCTATTTCTTCAAAAACTGGAATATCCTATACAGGAGTAAAATAAAAAAGGTTCGAATTTGTTTTTTACGTTTTATTTATTTTTTCGTTATTCGCCTACATACGTCAAGTGTTAGTATTTTCGGCTTTCTGCTGTACACAACTGGCTTATAGGCTTAACGGGATTGGATTCGAAGTGTTCCACTGGGAAAACGTTTCACATGCTCTTGTTTAGTGAGGGCTCTGTTGCCACTTTCCTTTCTACCCGAAAAGAACAGTGTGCAGGACTCAACTCAATTTGCACCAGATTAAATTCGTTACGTCCTGTTTTACTGAACATATAAGCAACATTCAGGGAACTTTATTAAGCCAGTACGAAAACGAAAATAAAACCATGTCTAGATAAACCTGCAAATGAAAGGTGCAGTATGTTTTTAGACAAATAAAACGTACAGAGTGTCTACTTTTATATATCTACACCGTGTTCATTTTATTTCGCCCCACTTTTAAATTGCAGTAGAAATGTCAGTTCTTAGGCTAGAAGGTTCAGCAAAAATTCAACTCATACAGTTTTTTTTTAATTTTACGTCGTAGTACCAAATAAAAATAAAAGGCACATTCGATTAAGTATAATCGATTAATTTTTTTAAGGGGATCAAAAACTACTCCCTTCTGACCCTACCGTCGCTTTCAAGATGCAGCCCCATGGCCTGCTACAATTTTTTTGTAGCCCCAAAATTCGATAAGTTTTAAAGTTCTCCTAAAGAAAAGTTTTAATCTTCTCCTGAAGATGCCAACTTAGTTGGCGAAACGCGCGTCGAGAAAAGTGTAGTAGTCCGGTGTTTCGTGGAAACGTCCAGATTTTTGTTTCTACGCCGAAGGTTCAAGTACCCACTCCAGGAAAGTACTTATATACAAAAAAGATCTTACTAATTTTTTGATACAATACATATCGTTTAGAGCGATATCTGATATAACGACATATCGGTTTTTGCGACGAATTTCCAAAGTCCCGGCCGGAAATAATCTTTTTTATATGTGAAACCTATTATAACGTCATCAGATATGACGACGATATTAATACAACGACGAAATATGTAGTGAAATGTTAGGTCAGATTATCGCTTAAAACGACGGACGCGCCACTCGCGGCAAGAAAACGTCGAAAGCTAGGGGGAATTACAGAAATACGAAATTTCGACGAAACAGGCAGATTTCAGTTCAGAGTTTAGTGGCCAGTGGTTACCTAAAATTGCCTGACTTACGTCGTTCGTTTTGCTTTAACAAACATTATTTAAAGAAAATAAAACTGATTTGATATGACGACACGAAAAGCGTTTACAATCGCTGAAAAAGCCTCAATTGTTTGGCGTTTGGAAGCTGGAAACTCTAATGTCAGCATTGCTAAAGAATTTGACGTAAGTTTTGTGTTGTGTTGAGTACACTTTCAAAATTACTTACCTACATATTCTTATTTTTTAGGTGGCACATTCAACAATTTCAACAATCTGGAGACATCGAGATAAAATACAGACTGTATTTCTCAACAGTTCTACATCAGTAAAAAACATCACATCATGTAACCAATCTAGAGTGGACAAGGCTTTATTTGAATTATTAGTGGTCCTATAATACAAGTCAAACCGGACGAATTTGCTAGGCGACTTAAATTGCAAGACTTTAAATATTCAGTTGAATGGATGCAACGATTTAAAAAAAGACGTAATATTGTTTTTGGTAAAATAAGTGGGGAAGCAGCGGATGTACCGGAAGGGGTGTGTAGCGATTGGTTAACCACAGTGTGGCCAAATTTAAGAAAAGGATAAAAAGACGAAGAAATTTTCAACACATATAAAACCAGGTTTATTTTTTAGAATTCTGCCAGGTAAAACAATGAAATGTAAAGGAGAAAAGTGTGTTGTAGGCAAACTTTCCAAGGAAACATTGACTGTTCTTGTTACAGCAAATATAACTGGATCGGAAAAAGTAAAACTTGTGATTATTGGCAAAGTTAAGTAGCCTTGATGTTTTAAAAATGTTAGATCCCTACCTGTTGAATATGAAAATAATCAAACAGCTTGGATGACATCAGCATTGTATGAACAAATTATTACACGATGGGCAATACACTTATTTGACAAAAAAATAAAAATTTTAATACTTTTGGAAAACTGTCCAGCTCACCCTAATATTCGGAATTTAAAAGTTATAAAACCTGTTGTCCTTCGGCCAAATACCACGCCAACCAATGGACCAGGGTGTAATACAGTCTCCAAAAACACATTTTAGAAAACTGAAGTTTTCTAAAATGTGTTTTTGGATCATGAAATGATCATGATATTGAATGAAATCATGAAACTTTTAAAAGACGTTAACAAAGAAAAAGGTAATACACAAGATATCCTTGAAACCATTTCTCTAATTTCAAAAACTTGGGATCGTGTTTCTCAAAGCACAATAGCCAATTGTTTTACACATGCTAGATTCAAATTAAACGCAACAGAAAACTCTTCTAACGAAGACGATTTACTACCACTAGCATAATGGCCTTGACTACAAAATAATAAGAAAAGAATAATCTTTACCTGTAGTTAACCTAGCAACTCAAGAAGGTTGGGAACACTCTTCAAATATTATAATATCCACATATGGAGTCAAAACTTAACGAAGATGTAGTAATAAATGAACGAAATGATCGATTTTTAAGCACCTTCTATAAACGATGCATTTCCTGCGATTCAAATGATTCAACATATTTTCAGATTTAATCAAAATCTAAAAAAGTCTAAAAGAGATTTTGCTTTGCTACATTTGGAAAAATTTATCGAAAGAAACTGTTTAGAAAACAAATAATTACAAAAACAAACAAAAATAACATATTTTTTTGTTAAAATTTAATTAAAATTGACTGTGTTAAGTTTTTTGTAGATTCAATTTGTAAGTACCTACCTGCATATTAAAATATATCATTGTTGTTTCAGCTTTTTTGTACCCAATGTACCTCAGCTTTTTTATTATGAATAAAGACCAGTTTTAAGTAAGTACATGGTGTTTGGATATACCGACCTCCGTTTATAACGACCGAATTTCGCCGGCGGTCTCTTCAACATGGTTATAAGCAATGTAAACTATTTTAAGACAAAACCCTATAACCCTTTTTGCTCTGATTTTAAGAACCATGTACCTAATTTCTTATTCCATTTCCTTTAAGTGAGTATGATACGTGTCCTAACCACTTCAATCATTTCTTACGAATACACTCTTCAGAAGAAACTTCAATTCGTTTGAAAAACAAATGATAAGGTATCTGCCTATTTTTTACCAGTTCCTTCGGACTGATACTCATGAGGCGTTTCCATTGCAGAACATCTTATTCTTATTATTCACACTCACGGCCTCAAATTAACTAATAAAGATCAGAACATATATACACCGTATCCCATTTTAATACTTTCAGCTCAATATTTCGTCGGGGGAATCCCCAAATCCGAAAAATGACCTTTACAAAAGTTGTAGGGTTTTAAGGGGGCCATCGTTTGGTGACCTCAAATTTGACCTTGACGATGTCCTTCAAGGTTATTTGAAGGTCAAATCGATTTTTTAAATAGGAACCCCTATTTTTGACAAGGGATTCAGAAAGAGCACAAAATTATACGTAGGAAAATGCTCTTGTGGTATTTTTTATGACCTCTAGAGGTCATTTCAAAGTCAAAACCGAAATAACCCGAAATGTAAAGGTAAAAACTTATAGAAATCGTTGGTTTCATAAGAAAACATTAAATGCCGACTTTTAGTTTGACATTGACTTTGACCTTGAAAGTTAATGTCAAACCAAATTGAAACAAGGCAGGCTGAAGGTCTGTGTTTCCAACTCTCATCTCCAAAACTGCAAACTTTTAAATAAAAAAAGAAAAAGAGAGAGAGACCGACTGCCGCGTTTCTCTCCTTTTTTTAGTTTTATTAGTTATTAAAAAAAAGAGAAAAGAGAGACAGACTGATTGCTGTTTACAGACATCAATAGCAACGGTAAGTCAAAATTGTTGTGTTTTTTTTTTGACCGAACGATGGCATGTACTTGGAGATCGAGCTGGTTCATGGAATCTGTTTGCAACTATTGTAAACAAAGTATGCGCAAACAAACGCAAGAGTATATTGCTACGTAAAATTGTGTGCTCTTTCTGAATCCGTTGTCAAAAATAGGAGTTCCCATTTAAAAAATCTATCAAATAACCTTGAAGGACATCGTCAACGTCAAATTTGAGATCGCCAAACGATGGCCTCCTTCAAACCCTACAACTTTCGTAAAGGTCATTTTTCGATTGGGGCTTCCCCGACGAAATATTGAGCTGGAAAGATTAAAATGGGACACGGCGTATATCCCACATTTCCTCATATTCTCACATTGGATTCGATCAGTCGCAGTCTCGCCTCTGATTCGTACTTTATGTGCATTAAAAAGGTCATTAAATTTGTAAAAAATTACGTTGTCTCAGGGCGCAACTCGCGAGCAATTAATAACGAGGGAATTCAATATCGAAGTTATTGGCATGCCTAAACTGATATTGAATTTTCGGTAACAAATGTTGTTGACTTTTGATATATTGATTTACAATTACAATAACCCTATAAAACGCCGAAGATTAATATGATATGGAGAATGCTTTATTACGGCAGTATATCATCTTCAGAATATGGATTTCTTTCATTTATTACATTTTTGTCGTACAGATTTCACGGATAACGCAAATAAAATGTGCGCTACTTAGTGTAAGTATGAACACCGTAAGTAGACTTTAATAACGACTGAGGCAATGTTATATTTCAACGGAAGTTGCAACCAAAGCACGAGCATTTGTAATTTAGGAATTTCGATATTGAGATTTGCCGTATTCTGTTATAGACGAGGAAATTTAGCACAAAAAAAGGAGCCAAACCTCCGAAATTTCCTCAGTAAGATGGATTTTGACGTAATTAGGCTCGTTGGACTCCTTGTAAAATTTAGAAAAAATGTTACCTATTTCTGTCATATACAAATCAGAAACTGCATTACTGCACCTAAAAAATGCATTTTTGGGGTGCAATTTTGCCAGCCAATTAAAGAAAAAATTATAATTCGAGAATACATTGTCGAAACGGGCTGAATTTGGTTACGCGGGAGTTTTTGGTGTCGCTAATCACGAATCTGATCTCATCGCTAAACGCTAATCAGAAATTGACCCCGATGAACCTGGGGACCAGTAACCCTGGTCACCAGGCCCATCCCCAAGGTTTTCCCCGAATTCGGTCTGAAACTAATCGAAAATGGTCACTCGGGGATTTTCGGGGTCACTGATCACGAATACGTTGTTAGTTTTGTTGTCCGTTACACCTGGAGGACCAGGAACCCTGGTCGCCAGGTCGCCAGACGCCAAAACCCGAAGTCTTCAAGTGCAATTGTTAACTTGCAAATGACTGCTGAAGTTGAAAAAGTGCTTTTTTTCACTCGGATTTTTTTACCTCGAAAGTAGGACGACTAGAAACATTAAATTTCTTGGAGGGACTGCTATTTCAGTTGTTCGTTACACATGGAGGACCAGGAACCCTGGTCGCCAGGTCGCCAGACGCCAAAACCCGAAGTCTTCAAGTGCGATTGTTAACTTGCAAATGACTGCTGAAGTTGAAAAAGTGCTTTTTTTTCACTATTTTTTTACTTCGAAAGTAGGACGACTAGAAACATTAAATTTCTTGGAGGGACTGCTATTTCAGTATGAAGTTACAAAAAAAATTCAGCTCTATCCGTTAATAAATTTTCGAGTAATTAAAGTTCGAATTGTTTTGCAAGCCTTAATTAACAATGACGTCATTTCTTTGTTTATTGTACGATATCGACCGGGTTGGGCTATAAAAATCATAAATCTCTTCAAGTTTGCGAGACTATTTGAGATTTTGAAAAATATTAATTTTATAACGTTTTCTAGGCGACTACCTTTTTTGACGCGACGAAAGTTTTAGCGTTGCCGCTTCGAAATTCTCGGAATTGTGACTATAATATCTTGAAAGTACGCTTCAAGACGCGCATTTAAAAAAAAATGGGCGTCAAGATTCATTCGTTCATACATTCGTCGCGTCATAAAAGGTAGTCGCGCAGAAAACATTATAAAACTAGCCCAAATTCATATTTTTCAAAATCTCAAATAGTCTCGCAAACTTGAAGAGATTTATGATTTTTCTAGCCCAGCCCGGTCGATATCGTACAATAAACAAAGAAATGGCGTCATTGTTAATTAAGGCTTGCAAAAAAATTCGATCGTTAATTACTCGAAAATTTATTAACGGATCGAGCTGAATTTCTTTTTGTAACCGGGTTTCTAAGGTCAAAGAGTCACAGAAGAATTACAACTAATATAGCGATTAATGAATCAATCAACTAATCAACTAGTTACAACTAATGAATCGATCAAGGGTTACGACTATTCAACTAGTTCCAACTCATGAATCGATCAAGAGTTACAACTAGTGAATCGATCTTAGAAATATACTTCCGAAAAATGTAAATTATAAAGAGTTACAGCTATTGAATCGATCTTAATGAATCAATCAACTAATGAATCGATTAGTTAATTGCAACTAATTAAAGGGTTACAACAAATAAATCAATCAACTAATAAATAGATCAAGAATTACAACTAATCAACTAGTTCCCACTTTGAATCAATCAACTAACGAATCAATCAAGAGTTACAACTAATGAATCGATCTTAGACATATTCAAAAAAATTTAAATTATTAAAAGTTACATGAATTGGTGCTCCATCCTGTTGCAAATAGCCTTATCGCATCTTTTCATCGTCTAATGCGCTTACAAGATTTTTTAAAACTTAATTACGGTATCGCGCTGAATTGAGAGTCCTTTAAAAGGAATTGTTTAAATATAACCTTCTTTTCGATATGGCCGTCTACATGCCAATTTCCGGGAATACAGAGGCTTCTCTATAAGTAAATGTGGATTTTTGGAGCTCCACAGTCCTATTTGTTCCTCATCCGAATTTGTGCCTCATTTGTGCCGAATTTGTGCCTCATCAGAAAAAAGTTTTTATAAGAGACGTTTTCATTATTATGCAAACTATCCATACACTGCAGTGAAGATTGCATTCGTTGCGAATGGTCGTTTGGTCATAATTCTTGGTCTGAGCTTAGACAATAAGCATGGATATTTAGGTCACATTTCAGGATTGTATTTTAGGTTTGTGGGTGTTCATTACCAATTTACCTCAATTCAACTTTTTGTGTACTGCCTTTAGTTCTTCCTTTCTATTCAACACTAGTTCTTCCATTGCCTTCCTTTCTATCCACACTTTCTGTTTCTCTAAACAAAGCCACAAGATCTAGTTAAAAGGAGGAGGGGAGGGTCCCTAAGGCCTGTCTTCGGCCTAATTTATTTTTGGTCAAAAAATCTATTTATTCTTTCAAAAATGTATTCTTTTATTTATTTATATATCTTTTACAATGGATCTGACCACAAACGAACCCACCCCCAATCCTCCCCCTCTTTTTACCCCCATTAATGACGCAATAAACAATTTGCTTTTCACCAACTTCCACGGTGGCTAAAAAAATATATTTTATCAAAAAACATCACCCTAACCACTCACGGATATCACATATAATCTCCCCCTCCTGAATTACCCTCCACCCACCCCCCGGAAATCTGCACCCCTCCCGTTATTCCTACCACTCACTTTTGCGTGTAAAATGGATTTTTGGGAACTGTATGAATATTATTGAAGATAATAATGCTTGTAATACAAATCAAAGCATAAAAGAAACTACCGTGGAAGTTGGTAAAAAGCAAATTGTTTATTGCGTCATAAAGGGGGGTAAAAAGAGGGGGAGGATTGGGGGTGGGTTCGTTTGTGGTCGAATCCATTGTAAATGATATATAAATAAATAAAAAAATGTTTGGATTTTTTGACCAAAAATAAATTAGGCCGAAAACCGGCCTTAGGGACCCTCCTCCTTTAGCGAAACTGTTCAAAATCCATGACAAAGTGTGAAATTCTGTTTGAATCCTGAAAAGCGTCCCGTGTTGAATAGACCCACTGGCCATCAACCCTTCTAATATTTCCAAACTAACTTTCGATCATAAAAGCTTTTTGTTTTGCCGCGATTACCATATTTAATTTTCTCAACAATAAATATTTCAGAACTTGACAGTTCTAAGAGTAGTAACTTAAAGCATGTGGGATCGATTCCACAGCATACTTTGAAGAAGTTTCTTATTTGATCTTACGATATATTTACTGTGCACTTAAAATAGGGATTGCCTTGTAATGTAAAATATTTGCGTATTCTTTGTAAATGTACATTAAATTTCATAGACAATTGTTCTGTGTAATTCGTATAAAACCATTTGTTGTGTAACTAACATAATGTGCTAAAGCAAACAGGTCCCGTTTGCAGTACCTCTCTGTTTATATTCCTTGTGCAACTGCGGACACAAAAAGAATTCCTAAGTTTTACGTGAGTTCGGTATGAATATATTATACGATCTGTAAGTTGTTTAATAAACAGAGTAGTTTTTATAATAAGACGAACATTTGAAAGCAGAGTTCTTGTAATAGGTAAAATGTTGCTGTGTTGCTGTGAGATGATCCATATACTAGTGATAAAAATAACTAGGGTTCGGAAAAGTATGCTGTAGCTCAGAGCCGGCACCATACAACTCGAGGATAATTAAAGTATAAACCGTATTTTTTAATTATATATATATTATTTTTCTTGCATATTTCTTGCTCCTGTATACCTACGCCACTAGCCGTGCCTAGAATGCGCACTGGACTCCTGTTCACTAATTCCCGTGCGGGAACACGCCTTAATACAATTTCTCCATAAGACAACGAGATATTCCGATGTTCACAGGTGTTTATTTAGTTTTCCACCTGCCTTCGGTGTAAACAGGTCAACCGCCGCATTGAAAACAATTTTTTGTCGCGAGCGACTAACTCGTGATTTCGTGTACTGTATTTACACGTTACCAGATTTTGTATCGATTTTTGCAATAATGGCAGAGTCGTTACCATTTGTGAATGGACTGAAACAGATTATGGAAGATTAATATGATTTTAAAATAATCGTCGTGACATAATAAAACAGATCACATATTTTACGTATACCTTGCAATTGTGTATATATTTCGTAATCGACGAGAGTGTAAAAGACATTTTTTATATTCGAATATCCATCAAATAAGTATACCTGGCACCGATACAAAAGATGAATTTTGGTTTGATTTGTGGATGTTTTGCGCATGTAGCATTTCGTGGAACGTTGTCGACAATATTTATTTATTGTCATTGTCATTGGAACATCTTTACAGAAGACATATTAACATGCCATGGAAAACATCAAAAAAGACATACGCAATAAATTTCTGTGGCTGACAGTGGACGAAACAACACATTTTCGCGGTAATAAGGTCGTTAATGTTCTGATACGAATTTTAGGTGTCAGATATTTCACCCCTGATATTAATAGCTAGTAAACGGGTTTTGCAAACGACTACTAAAAGTATAGAAATAGTAGTAACACGCGCATTGTCCTTTGTTGATGCAAAAAATAATAATGTACTGATGTTAGTGACAACAAGCAATTGTTAATGATTCAAACAACTGTGCGAAATTCGTGAAAATAATGTGCGTGGTGTGTCGTCCTCTGTCCACGTGAACTATTTTGCACCTTTGACTTCAGTAGATGTGGAACGATCATTTTTGTCTGTATGTTCAGTTGGTGTTTCTGAATGACACAGCCAATAGGTATGTACAAACATTATTAACACTTTTTTACCACTGTCTTTTTGATCTCTCACATGTCGTCTTCCGTCAATAACATGACGGAGTACGAGTCCGGCCCTGCATTATAGCACAGTTTTCGAACCCTAATAATATCCATAGACAAGCTTAATGTGCAACAATATACAAAAGGTTAATTTTTACATGGTGAATGTTTTTTCTGGCCATTTTAATCGCAAATTACTAAGGGAGATTGTAATATGCAAAAAGTATTATTTTGAGTATTATCTGAGACTAGAATTTGGCACATAAAAAAAGAACATTTACGTATCGTCATTCACGTATACAAAAATTCGAACTAGAAATAAACATGCAAAACCGCAAGAAAGTAGGAAGCACATTTATTGAATTAAACAGTTGAGATGATTGTAGAAATACAGGCCACCGGAAACAAATATTTACTAAAAATTAATTTCTAGACGTTAAACAACCACCTTAATCGATTGTGGAGGAATTTAATGAAGACATATTTATTATATTAAATACTTTTTGTGACTTTTTTTACTCTACTGTTTTGTAACTGTAAAAAGAAATCCGATTATATTAAAACTGCAAACATTTCTTCGAAATTGCTCTAAAGAAACGGCTTTATTAATGTTTTATTATTTTCCTTAAACCATATTAAACCGCAATCTCCAAGCTCTGCAATATTGAAATTCGACAACACATTGTACATCAGTAACGTTCCTGTGGGACGCAGAGAGCGGAGTGATATGTATTAATCTCACGTAATGCCTAAACTAGTCATTTTAGTGTTTGCAATTGCACCTGACATGAACAAGTAGGCACCACAAAAGTTACTTTGTGTGCGGTATTGTTTTACGTTACGTGTCACAGTAACTTTTGTAAATTAGATGAGCTTCTCGTGAAGAATTTGTAGTATGTAGTGAATTAATTATGTGGGATTCTCTGGATAGAATTTAGTACAAAACTGGCACGTTGGTAGCCAAGTTGCCGCTAATAAAAGTAGTGGACACGACTATTGCTAGGTTTCATATACATAATAATAAAATAATAAATTGCTAGGTTATGTCAGTTTTATCAAAATCTTAGAAAAGATAGAGTAGAATATCGAAACCAATTTAGTATAAAAATACTTAAACCTATTTGATTTATCAACAAAAATACATTCGAAAGATGCCTTCGAAAAGAAATGGGTCTGTGATCGACTCCCAGAGATAATCCTCTGAAAAATCAAAACGTAACCAATACTAATCCTCTAGCAATCAGTAGTATAAATGCAACATCAAAACGACTGCAAATTAATTCAAAATTACAGTTGATGCAATATCAGACCAATGCTACATACAATGTTCAAAAAAAAAGTATCCTTTGTAACGACTGTTTGATTGTCTTCATGACAAAAAAGTCACTGTTTGGTGAGCTAATTTCATCATTAGTCTATATTTTTCGAGAAAATGTTAAGAGATTATACTATTCCACAGTTGCAAAAGAAGGGAGTAATTAAAAACATAATTTTTTAATTCCCACACATTTACTGACTAGTTACAAAGTTTTGAACATTTATGTCCACCAAGATCGCCTGATCTGAACCCAGTGGATTTTTGGCTCTGTGGTCATTTAAGCAAATTTAGTCTTAATAATACGACCAACGACGCTGGAAAAATTAAAAGACGATATTAAGGAGAACATTGCTGCACTAGAGGTCTTAATATAGAAGGGAAATTTTAACACATTTTCATAACCAACTTGATAGTCAACTACAATAATGGTATTTTCAACAAGAAATTGCTGGACTGCAGCAAAAATTGTGAACTTTTTGACGGATTTTTTTCAAGATAGATTAATTAGTTTACATATCGACAATGAATTTCCACCAAGATCATGCAATCTTACTTCATTGTCTTTTTTATGGCATCACCTTAAAAACACAACTTTTCAAATTAATATCCCTGATTTAGTGCATATCAACTATATTAATGAATACTTTTTAGTATTTGAACTCTTACAACATTGAAATTTGAAAAGTTATTAAGTTATAGTCAATGAATTATTTCAACAACAAAGGTCAGTGCTTTTATGCCACCAAAATGGATCTTGAACAGTGTTGGATACAAGAAACCCAATTCAAGGAATTCAGATTATATACATTTTTGTTTTTGGCTTAATTTGTTGAAGTTGAAGATACGAGGTGTGTAAATTAAATAATGAGACTTTTTTTTATTTCTTATTCGAATATAATCGTGCTCCTTCAAACTAACTTCTTTGTGAAGCCGCACAGCACTGGAGGCGGTTCTTCCATTCCTTATAACAGTGCTGGAACGCATATACTGGAATAGCTTTCAGCTGGTCGTTTACAGCCGTTTGAATATTTTCTATGGTCCCAAAATGACGTCCCTTTAGGCAATTTTTTCAATCACAGGAAGAGAAAAAAGTCACAAGGACTCAAGGCAGCCTCCTTTCTAACAACTCGTTTACTGAAATGTCTGTGTGACATGACGCATTGTCGTGATCCAGCTGTTCTTGATGTTTGGTCTCACACGCATGACCCCTATTCGTAGTTTTTCAAGAACCTCTCTGTAAAAGTGTTGGTTTACTGTTTGGCCTGGAGACACAAACTCTTCGTGGACAATTTCCTGACTATCTAAAAAGCAAATTAGCATGCGTTTGATATTCGACTTGGTCATTCTTGCTTTTTAGTGTCTTGGAAAGCTTGAAGTGTGCCATTCCATACTTTGGCACTTGGTTTCCGGGTCGTACTCAAACACCCATGCCTCATCACCAGTAATGCCACGTTCCATAAAATGGGGATCATTTTCAATCGATTCCAGAAAGTCAAGACACTTTTCTCTCCTGATGTCCTTTTGTTACTGAGAAAGGTTTTATGGAACCATTTTTGCGCAGATTTTTCTCATCCCCAATTCGTTAGTCAAAATCTGATGAACAGTAGTGTGATTCAAATATAACTCTTCCCCAATCATTTTTGTTGTCAACAGACGATCTGAACGCACACGATCCCGTATTCTATCGACATTTTTATTGTTTCTTGAAGATGAGGGCCTTCCGCTACGTGGTTCATCTTCAATCGACTGTCTTCCTTCTAAGAATGCCTTAAACCACCGAAGAACCTGGGCTCTGGATAGAACATTGTTTTAAAGTTTTGCAAGAGTATCCATTGCGCTATGTCCAAGTCTGAAGCAAAACCTGATAGCACACCGTTGCTCAAAATTGATGTCACTCATTTTTAAAACGCACTAGAAAAAACCGGTTTAGGAAAACACTCACAAAGAACAAACAAATGACTGTAACAAGTTCAAACGTGTACTGAAGGTGCATTGCATGTTAACCTATCGCCCTTCCAAGTCCCGTCTCCGCAGTGTTACTATATCGGGCGCTACATTGCCAGTCTCATTACTTAATTTACACACCTCGTATAATAAGCTGAAACAAGCCCTTATTTTTTTGTATATAATTTTTTGTCAATTTCCGACTAATTTTGACAATTTATATACTTATATTCTATTAATCACTTGGTTTTGTGTTTTTTTTTTGCACAAAAGATAATTTATAACGTTTGGCTACCGATAGTAAAATAATAAAATTATCTGAGAATTAAACTGAAAAATTTACTACAAAAAGCTTGAAAGGGCGCTTTTTTTCCATATACGTTCCGGACACAATTTCGTCTAAAGCCGGCTCTGTAAATACTCCACCCTTTCGCTACTCATCGGAGTACGTACACCCGTTTCAACGCAAATTACCCCTTGAGGGTAATTTGCTAATTTGCTTCGGGGTCGCTAATCACGATCCCGATGTCAGAATTTCAAAATTCAGGATGGTAGATATGACATAGCGACCATTTTGAAGCTAATTTCGAAATCCTGAATTTTTAAATTCTGACATCGGGATCGTGATTAGCGACCCCAAAACCCCTGGTTTACAAAGTTTGAGGCAAAATAATCGAAAAATTTGAAATTTGATTCGGGATTTTGGCCATATTGGATCCGCCATATTGAAGTTTGAAATTCTAACATCAGAGTCGTGATCAACGACCCCAAGCCAAAAATCCCTAGAAAACTAATAATTTTTCAAAATTATTTTGCGTCAATGATCCCGCAAACGAGAAATATTACCTTTTGAATTTTGCCATATATAGTCATTTTAACCTCAAAAATGAGAAAATTTAATTGTTCTCATTGCGTTTCCTTCAAGCACACGTCTCGAGTGCACGTTTATATTTGTTTTTGTAGTAGTAAAGGACTATAACATAGCTGAAATTGCGATTAAAAAATAAGAATCTTGAAAAAATCGCGTTTTTTAATAGTTTTGGTTAAAAATTGAAGGTTACATCAATTTTTTTGCCAATTTTAACGATTCCATTCGAAAGAGCGACCTCGAAAACATAGGAATACATGGTTTTAGTTGATTTTTCTTTATTTTTTCTATCAGTAATGTGAGCCTCTAAGTTCATGTCTATTGACAGTGCACTTGGGCGTTAAAGGGTTAAATTAGATTATTTTTACGACGGTCGGGAAAAACTATTGTCGTGTTGGCGTAGCGGACGGCGAGGAAAAATAAATATTTGTGTTCAGGTCGGGTCCGTGAAGTGTACGAGACAGGCGAGTACTTTTTTGCGAGCAGGCCGTGGGCTGCGGCGGCGACTGCGATGCACAAGCACCGGAGATAAAGAGTCGCTGCTGCCGCTCGTTGCCGCAGCCTCCCGCTGGCGTATAAAGATGTCAAAGCCAGGCGCGGGTATTGCTACTACCACGGACATTTCTTATTTATGTTTTTTTTTACCTCTTTCCTTGTGATTGTGCACACTTCACTTACAGGTGCAGATATGCTTTAATTGCGAGATTCGGAGAGTTGTTCCTTTCTTATACGGGGTGTTTCCTAGGTAATATGAAAACTGAAGGATCACCTTCCTCAGGTGATTTTATGCAGAAAAGGTCATATAAAGGTCACATAAGTTTTTCTCTAAGTGGCTTAGTTTTTGAGATACAAAGCGTTAAATTTTTGTAGTTGTTTTAGTTGTTTTTTTTTCCGAAAATATATGGATGTTTGTCATTAGCGCCTTCTATGGGGTGATCAGATTTTGACCTCATGACATAGTTTGTGACTATTTATTGTATTTCTGTCCCCAATTTGGGCCACACCGTGACGATGGTTTTGAATATATTTGAAAAAAATATATGAGTATATATTTTTTAAATTTTTGTATTCTAATAGAATTACAATTCAGTATTGTCTCCTTCAAAATAAGGCTGGCTTTCCTTGGGAAGCCACACAGCGCTGGAGACGGTTCTTCCTTTCCTCGTAGCAGTGCTGGAACTCATATACTGGAATAGTCTTCAGCTGGTCGATTACAGTCATTTGAATGTTTGCTATGGTCCCAAAATGACGTTGTGGAAAATGTTCAATCTTGGGAAGAGAAAAAAGTGACAAGGACTCAAGTTAGGCGAATGAGGAGACTGAGGAGCCACAGGTATATTTTTACTCGCTAAAAACTCGTTTACTTTAATGACTGTGTGACAAGGCGCATTGTCGTGATGCAACGTCCAGTTGTTCTTGATGTTTGGTCTCACACGCATGACACTTTTTCGAAGTTTTTCAAGAATCTCTCTGTAAAAGTGTTGATTTACTGTTTTGCCTGCACGCATTTGATCTTCAACTTGCTCATTCTTGCTTTTTGGATCTTGGAGAGCTTGAAGTATGCCATTCCATGCTTTGGCGCTTGGTTTCTGGGTCGTACTCAAACACCCAAATCTCATCACCATTAATAACATGTTCCATAAAATTGGGATCATTTTTAATCGATTCCAGAAGTCTAGACACCTTTCTCTCCTGACGTCCTTTCGTTCCTGCGAAAGGTTTTTTGGAACCATTTTTGGGCAGTTTTTTTCTCATACCCAATTCGTTTGTCAAATATTAATAAAAAAGTGGTGTGATTCAAATTTAACTTATCAGTTCTTGAAGATGAATGCCTTCCGCTGCGTGGTTCTTCATCAATAAACTCTCTTTCTTCTAAGAACGTCTTAAACCGCCGGAAAACCTGAGCTCATGAAAAAACACTGTCTCCGTAGGCGTATTGAAGTTTTGCAAAGGTTGCGCTGTAGTATCCACATCTGAAGCAAAACCTGACAGCACACCGTTGCTCAAAATTAGAATCATTCATTTTTAAAACGCACTAGAAAAAAAAACGGTTTACGAAAACAGTCACAAAGAACAAACCAATGACTCTAACAAGTTAATACTTGTACTGAAGGTGCATTACATGTTAACATACCGCCGTCCAAGTCCCGTCTCCGCAGTGTTGCTAGATCGGGCGCTACGTTGCCAATCTCATTACTTAATTTACACACCTCGTATATCTTGAAAACCTTTCTATTCCCAAAATTCTACAATTTTCAAAATTGAAATTATGTTATGGATTGGACATATTGATAATATGTTCCACTAGTGCTGTAAGTGTCTTTTTTCGCAATTTCGTGTCCGTATGTCATATTCATGTTCCTTTAATATATCTTTTACATATCTTTTTGTTTGACCAATGTAAACTTTTCTACAATTCTTAAAATCACAACTACACAACGATTTAGAAGTTTTTTACTTTAATGTGGAGTAACATTGTGCGACTCTATTTTAATTTTTTGTATTCTACGAGGTGTGGCTATTAAATAACCGAACTACTGTCATAACTGTTCAATGTACTCCCCTTGGCGATCTCTACACCGCGCTATACGAATTTTCCATTGTTGAAAGCAGTGTTGGAAGTCCACTTCTGACAGCTGGTCCAGAACCGCCGTCGCTTTTGCTTTAACCGCTTCCACACTTTCGAATCTTGTATCCCTCCTTCAGCGCCAATTTGACCTTGCGAAATAAAATAAAGTCTAACAAGCCTGGATCAGCGTCAATGTTGTTTAGAATGTCAGCGCAAATGTCCATTCTTGATTCCTTTTGCTCGGAAGTGAGGCGTTTTGGGACCATCTACCTTTTTGCGCAAACTTTGCGCATGTTAAACGATTCATGCAAAATCTGGCAAACACATTCTTTGTCGATTCCTGTTATTTCGGCAAGACCTCGGATGCTTAAATGACGATCTTCGCGGATTAATTTACCAATTTTTTCAATGTTTTCGTCCGTTTTTGACGTTGAGGGCCATCCGGGGGAGCGGATCGTCTTCGATCGTTTCACGTCCCTCTTAAACAGCTTAAACCAGTCAAAAAACTTGTGTACGGGATAATCATTCATTCCCGTACACTCATTGCATAAGCTTCTGTAAAAGTTTTCGGCGATTTAACAAGAAACTTGAGATTAACCCATTGCTCCATCTGAACACTTAACATTTTTTCGACGCGTTACTGGTTAGACTAATTCAAACGACTACTACAGTCATACTGAGCGACTCACTGTCTTGTCCAGCGAGCTCAGGGTGGAGAAAGTATCACCAGACACGTTCGTCAAAATAATCATGCAGCGCTGGTAGTAGCATCAATTCGGTTATTTAATAGCCACACCTCGTAGAGCTATTTTATCTGTGAAGAGAATCTGTGACGTTTTTGGGCAAATTATTTATGTAGGGTAACTTGAAATATATCTTTTGTATTATTATTTTCAACAACATATGTTTACGGCCTTTTTTCATTGTTATTTTGTTCATCACTACATTGCTAATTTATATAATTAGTTTTGTCGGATAACCATTTTGTTATAATTGACTAATTGTTTTTTTTTTTTTTGGTGAAATGTATCATCTGACAAGTTAATTGTTCTGAAAGCTAATTTTTTTATGATATTAATTTTTACTTAGAACTATGGTTAGATTACTGTAAAATTCAGATACCTCTAAGAATTTGTAGGTTCCATATATGTATAATCTGTCGATTATTATTTTATTGTTTCCATTACTTAACTTAATTTTTATGGTGAAAACTGTTGAAAGTTTTTATTTTTACTTTTACCCCTTATTAATGCAGATGATTTTATGTTAAATCAAGTCATATTCAAGGGGTTTGAACTGGAGAATCAGTCAGTGTCACTGCATTATGCAAGAAAAGCAATAACGACCTTTAATATCAGACAGAGATTAATACCCCAGTAATATACCACTGAGTAGACAATAACACAATGCTGATGCGAATATGTAAAACTGATATTAGTGCCCTCAGTTGCGTCTCTTACGGCTTATCTGTTAAATTGCCTTGAGATTTTTGCAAAACGCAACTAAACATTAATGGCTAATTTACGATCCACAATATATCAGAAGCTTATAATTATTGTTATACCGTTGATATATTTCTTACACTATCGTCTCAATTTAGGATTTATTGTTCTTCAGATAGCACGGCATAAATGCCGTGCGTATCTTCAACGTTAAAAGTATTTATGTTCTGCTGATTTTATCCTCATTTCGGAAAAAATTCCTAATAAGTACTTGGAGGAGAGGTAATTTCAGAATGCGATGATAAGAAATTGTAACACAAATTCTGCAATTACCCAACTATATTAAATAGTTATAATTAAAATAGAAATTGTTAATCTTTACACGCTCTTTATACACTCACTAAAATCAGGCATTTAATTAATTGTAAGTGCAAACCTTTTTGACAAATGATAAAAAACCATTCAAAACCGGTTATGTCGAAACGAAACTTTGTTTTCAAACTTTTTCTGTCACAACTCTAAAATAAATACCGTATTTCATTTGATATTCATTTAGAAATGCCAGTAGAATCAATGGAAACTGGATATATACCATGAGCGCTACATATGAACACATCACGGAAATTTTCCCAGACGCAATTATTAATTTCCATCGTTTTAGCCGATCAGTAAAACGTTTCCTAAGTTGTATCGGCAAACAGGAAGCGTCAAGCGGAAACAAGGAAGTGGCAGACTCAGAGTAAGGACAGAAAAAAAAGGTTGAAATGGTTAGGCAACTGATGAGGCAATCCAAGAACATCAATTAGCCGTCTAAGCCAACAAGTGGATCTGCCCTATGCAACGCCTCAACGAATTTTGAAAGATGCTTCGAAACCCACCCCCCCCCCCCCCCCAGCCAGAAAAGGGGGGAAAAAAAAAACCCCAAAACCCAACCCCCCCCCAAAGGGAAAAAAAAAAACCAATCAAAAAAAAAGAATCCGGCACCGAACACATTTTTGACTGATGAGGCTGGATTCCGGACTGTTAATTCTCAGAATATGAGACTTTGAAGTGCAGAAAATCCTTCCTCTTTTATTGAAGTTTGAGTGAAATAAAAATGATGTGTTGTGAATCAAGTGATGAGTGATTTTTTTGTAATATTGGTTACACTGTCGTAAAGAACGCAGTTTAAAACTTATCGAAACCAATTTTCAGTTAAATAACTTGTCAGCTTTCTAAGAAACCCTCCAATTTTTATCGATTTCTAATCAATTAATTGGAAGGGCGGTAGGTTAACATGTAATGCACCTTCAGTACAAGTCTGAACTTGTTAGAGTCATTTGTTTGTTCTTTGTGAATGTTTTCGTAAACCGTTTTTTTCTAGTGCGTTTTAAAAATGAGTGACGTTAATTTTGAGCAACGGTGTGCTATCAGGTTTTGCTTCAGACTTGGACACAGCGCAACTGATACTTTTGCAAAATTCAACATGCCTATGGAGATTGTGTTTTTTTCAAGAGCCCAGGGTTTTCGATAGTTTAAGGGCATTCTCAGAAGGAAGAGAGTCGATTGAAGATGAACCACCAGCCGGAAGGCCTTCATGGTCAAGAACCGATGAACATGTCGATAGAATAGATCTTTGTTTAGATCGTCGGTTGAGACAAGAATGATCGGGGAAGAGTTAAATTTGAATCACACCACTGTTTATCAGTCAGTCATTGACTAACGAATTGGGGAATGAGAAAATCAAAAATGGTTCCAAAAAACCCTTCCACAAGAACAAAAGGACGTCAGGAAAGAAAGGTGTCTTGACTTTTTGGAATCATTGAATATGATCCCCATTTTATGGAACGTGTCAATACTGGTGATGAGATTCGGGTGTTGTGAGTACGACCCGGAAACCAAGGGCCAAAGCATGGAATGCACCAGACGGTGCGTGATATTTCAGTTAGTTATATCTTGAAAACGACTATGGGACCCACTTCTTTTTTTAGGTGATGACTATAAGGTTTAGGAAAAAATCCTCACGTTTGCGAAAATTATTCAAAAACAGTGGAGCACTGGGTCACAGTAACGCTCTGTGGAATATTTGCAGTATATTTTTTCATAATCAGAAACAAATATAAGGAGAGTTTTTCATTTGTTACAAAATATTTTTTTTCAAAAAGTTATGGCCATTTAATTTTGGGAAACAAAATGTTCCTATAAAATTAAATTAAAATGGCCATAACTTTTTGAAAAAAAAAAATTTTGCAACAAATCGAAAAATGTCTCCTTATACTTGTTTCTAGATTACGAAAAAAACTATACTGCAAATATCCCACAGAGCGTTACTGAGAACCGGAGTGCTCCAGTGTTTTTGAAAATTTTCGCAAACTGCTGACATTTTTTCACTATAAATCCTTTCTGTAAAGGTGTATAGTCATCACCTAAAAAGTGAAGGGGCCCCTGCGTCGTTTTCTGGCTAACTGAAATATCACGCCCGCATGGAATGGCACACTTCAAGCTCTCCAAAACCCAAAAAGCAGGAATGAGCAAGTCGAAGATCAAATGCATGCTGATTTGTTTTTTTGATAGCCAGGGAATTGTCCACAAAGAGTTGTGGACAAAGAGTGTGCCTCCAGGCCAAACAGTAAATCAACACTTTTTACAGAGAGGTTCTTGAAAAACTTCGAAAAAGTGTCATGCGTGTGAGACCAAACATCAAGAACAACTGGATGTTACATCACGACAATGCGCCTTGTCACACAGCCATTTCAGTAAACGAGTTTTTTTGCCAGTAAAAACATTCCTGTGTATCCTCAGCCTCCTTATTTGCCTGACTTGAGTCCACTGTCGTGACTTTTTTCTCTTCCCGAGATTGAAAAGTCACCTCAAGGGACGTCATTTTGGGACCATAGAAAACATTCAAACGGCTGTAACCGTCCAGCTGAAGGCTATTCCAGAATCTGAGTTCCAGCACTGCTATGAGGAATAGAAGAAACTTCTCCAGCGCTGAGTGGCTTCCCAAGGAAGTTGTTTTGAAGCAGACAATAATGAGTTGTAATTCTATTCGAATAAAAAAAATCAAAAAAATCAGTCACATTACTTAATTTACACACCTCGTATAATGCTTGTAAACTACGATAAATTATACGTTAGATGTTCGCTCATTTTTTATATATACAGTAAACACATTGTGAACTAATCTATAAAAACGTACAAGTCAACTAAACCCTACAAATCCATTAGTTTATTAAGCGCAAGCCGCATTGTTTTACAACTGCAAATACCCTTTGATAAAAAACTGAACAGAGGGTAGATTTTAGAGCGCTACAATTTTTGCCCATCTTGATATTAAAAAGCGCGCCAGAAGCTATATTTTTTGGTGTATAAAAAATGAGGTCCTATGGTTCATATTTTGTTTTTGGTCCGCTATTTTCACGTCGGCTACAATACATTTATTCTTAAAAATCCTAATTCGTAAAAGGAGACAGAAAAGCATGTGACACGAAACATGTTATGAACCGAAAATGTATGCTCTTAACGGGAGAATTATTTTATGAAGGTGTAGAATGTAATTTGATATCGGGTTGTATGGTCGTAATAACCGGTATATAATAAATTCAGGTGGTATTATAATGTTGTACTCCGCAGTAGCTCGTTCATTTAATGCATGCACAATATGCAAATAATAATATCGGAAATATATCAACAGGTACAGAGAATTCAGTTTTTCCAAATGAAAACAACATGAACTCTGAAAACAATACAGATAATATGAAATTTTAATGTGAAACTTAGTTTTAAAAAGCCATAATTTGAACTGTGCTTGAAATATACAGAGTGCTCCAACACGTACGAAAATTTAACCGGATATTTTGAGCTCTTGAATGACTCATATACGAGGTGTGGCTATTAAATAACCGAACTGATGCTGCTACCAGCGCGCTGCGAGCGTGTTACGACAAGTTTGAACAGAACTGTGTTTGGTGATACTTTCCCCATCCTGAGCTCGCTGGACAAACGAGTGCATCACTCAGTTTGACTGTACCAGTCGGTTGAATTAGTCTATGCACCAGTGACGCGTCGAAAAACCGTTGTGTTACATGAAGCAACGGGTTAATCTCAAGGTTCTTGTTAAACTAGGGAAAACTTTTACAGAAGCTTATGCAATGTTAAAGGAAGTGTACGGGAATTAATGTTTATCCCGCACAGAAATTTTTGAATGGTTTAAACGGTTTAAAGTGGGACGTGAAACGACCGAAGACGATCCGCGCCTCGGACGCCCTCAACGTTAAAAACGGAGGAAAACATTGAAAAAATTGGTATATTAATTCGCAAAGCTCTGTGTGTAAGCATCCGAGGGCTTTTTAAAATAAGAGGAATCGATAAAGAATGTGTTCGCCAAATTTTGCATGAATCTTCAACATGTGTTAAGTTTGCGCAAAAATGACGCCAAAACTCCTCCCTCCCGAGCAAAAGGAATACATGTGACGACAAAATTTGAAAATGTGGAAGCGGTTAAAGCAAAAGGGACGGAGGTTCTGAACCAGGTGACAGAAGCGGACTTCCAGCATTGCTTTCAACAATGGAAAAGTCGTATGGAGCGATGTAGAGATCGCCAAGAAGAGTAAATTGAAGGCGAAAAAGTTACTGTAATTGGTAACGAATAAAAAGTGTTATGACAGCAGTTCGGTTATTTAATAGCCATACCTGAATTATATGATAATTAATTCCTCCATTAATAGAAAAAGGGCAACTCAAGACTCTCTCTAAAGATGGATTTCCAAAAAACCTTTCACAAGAACAAAATGACGTCAGGAGAGAAAAGTGTTTTGACTTTTGGAATCGATTGGCAATGATCGTTATTATGATTATGGAACGTGTCATTACTGGTGATGAGACTTGGATGTTTGAGTAAATGGAAACTAAGCGCCAAAGCATGGAATCGCACACTTCAAGCTCTCCAAGATCCAAAAAAGCAAGAATGAGCAGGTTGACGATCGAATGCATCTTAGTCAGGGAATTGTCCACCAAGGGTTTGTGCCTCCAGGCCAAACAGTAAATCAACACTTTTACAGAGAGGTTCTTGAAAAACATTGAAAAGGGGTCAGGCGTGTGAGACCAAACATCAAGAACAACCGGATGTTGTATCACACCTTGTCACACAGCCATTTCAGTAAACGAATTTCCCCAGAATCATACGTTTGGCCATTTTTTGGTATAAAAATTTCTATGAAAAATTTGGGTAAATATATAATAAATAATATATGTAAAAATTTTCAGAAATCCCATCAAAAACAAACATTCAAACGGCTGTAATATAGAAAACATTCCGGTAGACCAGCTGAAGGCTATTCCAAAATATGAGTTCCAGCACTGCTATGAGGAATGGAAGGACCGTCTCCAGCGCTGTGCGGCTTCCCAAAGGAAGTTATTTTGAAGGAGCCAATACTGAATTATAATTACATTCGAATAACAAAAATTAAAAATATCATTACGTAATTTACACCTCGTACATATTTGTAGTACGGCGGAGCCTTCGCTAATAGGCCTTGTTTGAAAGGGACTGTTGGGACGTCAAAATACACAGGAATTGTGGGATATGCACTCTAGGACATATTTATTTTGTGGACCTGTGTTATTAGAAAAGTATGAAGTAATTTCATCAGTAGTATTACTTACTGTTTGTACGTCTAATTCAGGACATTGTAATCCCTACGTACTAGGACATAAGAAACATCTGGCAAGGTACACTTCATTTATGACTAGAGAAAAAGCGTTCAGAAGGAAATACTGTTCTTACAGCGCTTAATTAATTCAAGTGTTTCATTTCTTTTGGTATCGTTAAAAGAATATACACACAACCTTAGTTTTACTGTTGCGTTACTTTTCCTCGCTAATTGCTTCCTCTCGGCTTAATGGGGTTATGAAAAAAGCCAGCGTATTATAATTAGCTTTTTTTCACTTTCTTGCTCGTTATGCATTATATACATTATGGTTATGAACTCGGGGCTGTAAATCTTGTCAGTCGAAAACAATTTTCCATTTTATTTGCACTATAAAGTTAACAACTCCACGTTAGGCAAGGTAAATGAAACAGAGCATGCCATTTAATGAACCAACTTCGTGTAATTTGCATAGTAATGTGTGGAGTCGCACTTCTGCCTCCTTGAGGTCACAGATTCCTACTCGGCGATAAATTAAATCTGAGAGAACCCACATTGACCTCTAGTCCAGAGAAATTAGGCATAGAAAGATCCTAACTTTGGAAAAAATCACAGAAATTGTGGTATGAACAAATGATGTGGTGGTTTTGAACAAAATGTCAAAAGTCCTCATCTACCCGAGTACGGATCACGGGTTTAAAATGTGGAAAACATTGTTCACGGTGTTAAAGGTCGTCTAGAATGTTTTTTTGAGAATATCCCATTAACGGTCACCTTTACATAAAAAAATATAGGTTATCAAATTTGTATCAAAAGGAATGTAGTACAAAGTTGTAACCTACATACACCCTAGGAAATTGCACCTTTACATATTGGCGATACATGTGTATAAGAGAATAAGTTAAAAGGCACCAGTAACGACAGACAAAGACACAAGTGAAGGCGTTTTTTTTTGCAAAATACGGCATTACTGTGTTGGAACATCCACCGTACTCGCCCGACTTTGCCACATGCGACTTCGGTGCGGTCAAATCGGCGCTGAAGGGGACAAGATTCAAAAGTGTGGAAGCGGTTAAAGCAAACGCGACGGAGGTTCTGAACCAGCACTGCTTTCAATAATGGGAAAGTCGTATGGAGCGGTGTAGAAATCGCCAAGCGTACATTGAAGGTGAAAAAGTTGCTACTGTAATTGGTACCGAATAAAAAGTATTATGACAGCAATTCGGTTATTTAACAGCCACACGTCTTATTTATTGCATCAATTTAATTTTACCTACACTAACAATTATGGTCAGTTGGGTAAAATTGGAGTATTTTTAAATAGAGGTGTAATAAGCCAGTCGAATTTTTTGTGCCGTCTCATCTCTCCGTTATTAACTGGGAATATTACTATACTAACAGGAATTACATACAGGGTTGGAAAGGCCAAGATTTCAAAGCCGAGCATTAAAGGATATAAAAGAAAAACTCTTCAAGTAAAGGGAACTGACAGAGAAATATTATATCCATAGTTGCCAGACTGATGTGTCATTTTAAAACTTTTATGAGCGTTATTCTATGTCTTTCATGATAGGGTAGCAATAAAATATGTAGGCGGGACGCCCCGCCCATAAATTATAATGCGCACGTGTGAATTGAATTATTATATCGTTATTGGTCTACGGAAAATAAACACTTGAGTATTCCTGTGCGTACGCAGTATCCCGAGAAGTTAGTTACATGTTTGGGTTGGTATCTTAGGCGATTCCATCGTTGGGCCATTTTTTATAAACGGTGCCTTAAATGCCAACAAATATTTAACAAATAAAACAAACTGTTTACGGACATGAACATGAAAGAACTCGAAATTTAAATGATTTACAGGCCAGAATTGTACAAGTCCTAAATAATATTTCCCCTGAAGTGTTAGAACGGTAGAACGCGTAAGAACTGAGTTTTACGATAGACAGAGGTTTATGCGAAGCACAAAGGGGCGACATTTTTGAACCACTTATTCAATGGGCATTTTTTCTTTCTTTCGTCTTTCCTTATTTATATTTTTATTTTTTATAGAACTTCAATTTTAATTCCTTGCAGACCGGTTAGTTAAGGAATACAAAAATTTGAAAATAAATACAATTATGTTCGTACACTTCTTTTTAAGTGTATGGGATAATTGTAAAAGACAGAATTACGTAAGAATTTCGTTTCATACCGCTAAGTCGATGTATACATCCATAGCTGCGAAAAAGTACTGAGTTCCACTCAAATTCGGCGATAGGCCGTGTCAACTACCCCTCTCCACGCGCATGCGTGAAACAATGTGGCATCTAACTGTCTTTGTCTGTCCTTACTGGTGTCTTTTAACTTATTCTCTTCTACACATGTTCGCGTCCGTTTTATAGAGGGTCCGTTATGAAGAGGTAGATGGTTCGAATAAACTCCATTGGAAAATTCCACGAAAGAAGGATTGTCCGCTATTTAGAGGTGTCCATAAGATCTTCAAGGTGGCCATAATTTCAAGGTTCATGCCGAATTCCAGCTTCCCGCGAATTTTTCCGAAGTGTAATGTCTAATTTCACTGGGCTACTTCGGGATCCACTATGATTCGGACATGACAGCGTACACGTTTGAACCATGTCGTTAACAAAGTAACTGATTTGGGCCAACATTAACGCGATTGTTCGAGGACCAAAGCGTTCGCCTGTTCCGCATGTAAATTAATGCTCATTGCGCTTAGTATTGAAATGAGAGTTGTTATTCCGTTTCACAGAGAGGGCCATCTCGGAGCTGAAACTGAAACTCGATATTCTCGAGTGCATAGAAAGCCTCGTTGACTGCTGAACAACGTGCGACACTCTGCTAATTAAAACTTTTAAATTGCTAGGAATGACGCCGGTGTTTGTTTACGTAGGTTGATGAGAATCGTGGAAATATTATCCTGGGGATGGGCAACCAAAATGTTGTTACTCGATATACGTGCTCTATGTGTATATGAAGATAATACATTGTGACGGACACGTTCATTACACAGCCCCACAAAAAAAATTGAAACTGCTATCGAGACAATTATATCCCTATAACGTATGTCCTAAAAGTTCTGGCACAAAATATTTATAGCAGTTTTTTTTTAATGAACAGATTTATTGAAACATCAATTATTTATCATAAACTACATCTTAATGCTTAACTAAACTATACTATCAAATTATGTGAAGCGGCCCATACTCCTCTACCAGACGCAACTTTCTTCGGATGTCTCTCATGAGGCCCTGGACGGAATTCAAGTCAATTTCTCTCAATTTTTCAAAATTTTGACATTTTAGTTGCTGTTCGTTTTGGGCTTCCAGCCTGTCATAAACTTTCCGCGACAATAAAGCCCAAAAATCCTCTATTGGGCGAGCCTGAGACAAGTTAGGAGGATTAGCGTTTTTAGGAACAAAAGGTATGCGGTGTTGACGAAGCCAGTGTTGGGTATCTCTAAAGTAATGACACGCTAAGTCTGGCCAAAACATGATATCATCCTCAGCATGATGTTCTTGGACAAACTGGAGTAACTTGAAAGCCAAAGCTTGGACTGTTCAAAGCTTCGCCTCTCACTCTTCCCATAAAAGGTCGGGATATACCCCTGTTAGAAATTGCGCACCAGACAAGGATTTTATCGGCAATTTTGCTTTAGTCTTAAACTTTACATTGTCATGGCATTCCTCTAGGTTATTTGTATAAAACCCATCATTTCCTTTCATTTCGGAGTTAGCCAAAGTGAAATACGTTTCGTCGTCTAAAATAATGCTCTTGCCATCGGCAAAGTAGACCCGTCTCAGTTGACGGCAGCATCTTGGTATACGTAGAAGCTGCCCTTGAGTGTATTTGGGGCACTTACGTCTTTTTCGATATTTCAGACCATTCCTCTTCAATGTCAACGATACTGTACTCTTAGAAGTGAACTTGGTTTCTTGCTCTTCTTACCAACCGCTCTTCCCTCTGTGCAGTAAATACTCGTGGTCTTCAACTTTTTGGAAGGTTCAAAGAAGGTATTCCCTGCTCGCACTCCGCTATTGTTCGATAAATGGTTCTGCGAGAAATATTTTCATTCTCGAATATTCGAAATATTTCACCTTTGGGTACACGCCCAACTAAGTTATAGATACTTTTTCTTATTTCTAATTTATACGACATTTGAAAGCATAAACTTCAAAATAAATAACCCTCTACTGACAGTCAACAAAGTAAACAATCTTTTTTTACCAAAGGCGACTTGATATTATTTCATTATTGTTAAGATTTAATTTCATGAATTTTGTGCCAAAACTTTTAGGACATACGTTATAATTTTCGACACTGAATCCGAATCTGAGGTCAAAACAAAATCTTACACCCACAAAATCAACCGCTAGCGCTAAAAAACATTCCATAAACAGTGTAAAATTACTTAACACTTCAAGAATATTCTTAAATCTCAATAATTTTAATTAAACATAAATATTCAAGTATATAACGCAGAAATACAGATTTTACACTACTTTCCTTTAAAAATCACCACCATGAGTGGGTGAAAACTACCCTTATACAACAGGAAACTTTAAAAAATGTAGTGATTGCAATAAAAGCTTACGATGCCCAGTTATTTTAGAAACAGTGTGTAACTGCATTTGTTGCACAGAGCGGCGGAAACCACCCCTAAATTTAAATTACAGTTGCTTAGATGACTCCCTAAAAAGAATTCTCTGAAAATACTATTACTTATTTATATGGCCTCTAAAAAAGAATCGTCTAAAAATTAAAAAAAAAAACGTCTAAATAATTTTCTGATTATATAGTTTTTTAACCAGCCGGTAGGTGGCGCATTGACAACCACATATGAGTGTTGAGGGTCTGGGGATTAAGTATACTTCAATTTGGGTTCTTTATTGGGACGTTCATTGTTTCTGTTATTACTTTTTTTTTCTCTGTTATATTGTTGTTTTTTTTTTTTTTTTGATTGTATAGCACTGCTGGTCGTGCTAGTGGATCTTGTTGATTATTCATTTGGTCAATAAGACCATGAGTTGCTGAGGAGTAATTTTCACCCTCTCATGGGGATGTCGCTGAAGGACTTTGATGCAATGCAAGTATTCACCTCCAAACTGCAGTGCTGCATTAGGGTAGGAAATTGCAGCATTACATATTGGCGATACATGTGTAGAAGAGAATAAGTTAAAAGACACCAGTAAGGACAGACAAAGACAGTTAGATGCACCAGTGTTTCACGCTTGTGTACTTATTAGAAACGTATGATGTAAAACGTTACCTGCGCGTCAGAAACTGGAATGTGGAGGTGGATAGACACCGCCCATCACCTAACGAACTTGAGTGAGTACTTCTCAGTACTTTTTTCGCAGCGGTGAGAGTGCACATCGACTTAGCTGTATGAAACGAAATTCTTACGTAATTCTGACTTAAAATTATCCCATACACTTAAAAGAAGTGTACGAACATAATTGTATTTATTTTCAAATTTTTGTATTGCTTAACTAATCGGTCTGCACAAAAATAAAATTGAAGTTCTATAAAAAATAAATAGATATAAATATAAATCAACCCGGTTATAAGACGAAAGAAAGAAAAAATGCCTATTGAATAAGTGGTTCAAAATGTCGCTCCTTTGTTCTTCGCAAAACCCTGGTCTATCGTAAAATTCAGTTCTTACGCGTTCTAACATTTCTTAATCGTAACAATTTAGGACTTGTACAATTCTGGCCCGTAAATCATTTAAATTTCGTGGTCTTTCATGTTCATGTCCGTAAACAGTTTGTTTTATTTGTTAAATATTTGTTTGCATTTAAGGAACCGTTTATAAAAAATGGCCGAACGATGGAATCGCCTAACATACCAACTGCGTACGCAAGGAATGCTCAAGTGTTTTTTTCCGTAGACCAATAACGATATAATAATTCAATTCACACGTGCGCATTATAATTTATAGGCGGGGCGAATTAACGAGTATTATTTGTCTCTCAACATTCTGAGAGATTTGGAAAATGTTATAAATGTGAAAATGCAGACACATTTTTTTCATGGGTGAGATGCAAGATATGGTATGCGTAAAAGTGCAAAGAAAACATTAAGGAGTGCAGCGAATAAATTGAACTATGGCTCGTGAAGATTGTGGCAGCGAATCAGAAATACCTTGCATAGAATTGAAGAGGAATCATGCAGTGGCGACTGGTGGAATTTGCAATTCTGGTATTTTTGTAAGGTATCGGACCACATTATATTTTAGAGAATTATTACTAGACCTAAATAGAAGAATATAATAGCAAAAAAAAAAAAATACAAAGTCCTTCCTTTAATAACAGCAGCATCATCAGCCAAATGAACATACATTTGTTTTCAATTCAATTGAATTCAAAATGCAATGTTTGATTTGACCACACAAAAAGTATTATACCCTATCACGAAAGACAGAGAATAACGCCCATAGAGTTTTAAAATGACATGTTAGTCTGGCAACTATGGATATAATATTTCTCTGTCAGTTCCTCTATCTGTCAGAGTTTATTCTTTTCTTATTTATTAATGCTCGGCTTTGAAATCTTGCACTTTCCAATAGTGTATATAGCCAATTTTAGCATCGATTAAAATAGAAATCACGATGACAAAATTTTTTCCCTGTTTTACTTGTAATTTAAGTTTAGGGGTGGTTTCCGCCACTCTATGGGGGTAGATTTTGAGCATCGCATCGGAACTAATGCAGTTACTCACTTTCGCCAAAAAAATATTTATTATTTATTATCTAATTATTTATTTAATTTTTATTTATTGTTTATTATTATTATTTAATTATTTATTATTAATTGTTTATTATTTAGTATTTATTATTACCGCCCCCTTCTGGAGGGCTGCAGAACTGTTAAGAACGACCTTAGAGCGAAATAAAAAAATCGTGTCTGTTTATTTTTGATGTAGTATCTGCCATTAGTGTTTGGTTCCATATTTTTTGAATCACTTTGTATATTAGGTATCGGAGCTTCTATGAATTTTGAACTATTTTTAAGGTTTTATACAGTGTGTCCCTTTCAGGTGTCCACCCTTCTAAAACCTTTATTTCTAGCCCGATTTTCATGAACATTTTTTTTAATATATAGATCTCATATAAAGCATTGAATGTATGCTTTACGCATCCCATCGAGTTAAGTCATGGTCAACTAGTTCTTTTTTCATGTGAAAAATCATGAAGTACTTCTGATAGTGATTTTTAAAATTTCTAGTTTTTTTTTAAGATAAAAAATCCTTTTTAAAATAAAAAAAATATTATAAAGCGAAAAATCGATTCTTACATCGATTTTTGGCACAAACGGCAATTTCGAGTACTACGCAAAAACAAAATTTCAGCACGTTGAAACTATCGGGGTTTCTTTAGGGTTCTTTAAGGTCGAAACGTTGCAGTCAATATCCTTCGTCTATCCATTATTTGCAAAGTTATGCCAAGTTATACAAATATCCCTGACTTGTATCTCTTTTTTCAGTCAACAATTTCTCGTCGAAAAAATTTTTTTTAGCAAAAAAATTCCAACTTGTAATTTTGATACTTTGTAATTTTCAAAACCTTACTTTCATTTTCTCTACGTTCATTATTTAGTCCATGAACCTTTTAAAAAACAAGTAAAAATTTCGAAATTTTTTTTTGATGGTTTTCTTATAATTACTCAAAAACTGCTAATGCTAAAAACTTTTAAACTCAAGATCCAAAAACTAGAAACTTGGAGCTTCAATTTCTTTTTTTTCTTACGACAATTTTCCTCCAAGTAACAGCTCTTTGAAATTCGCCTAATAATTGGAGATTTTTTTTTTTTTATTCCTAAATTTCTGCACCTCGTATAAATAATCGACATCGGAATCTTGTTTAGAACCAGCGTAAACTTGACTGTACCCATTTTCAAAATTAGAAACTTAGAGCCTCAATATCCTTTTCTTTTCTCTTCTCTACGACCATTTTCCCCTAAGTATTAAAATTGGAGGTTTTTCTTATATCCCTTAGTTTCTGCGCCTAATTTAATTGACATCAGATTCTTACCCAGAACCATCGAAAACTGGACTGTACCAATTTGCATTGGGTTTGAATACAAGGTGTTGGAGAAAACTGAAATTTAAGATAATATCAATGTTTTCAATCATCGAAATGGCATTAAAACAAGCAATTTTCATGCCATTTGAAATTGTAAATGTCATTAAAAACGGCAAACTTGTTTTTTGTAAATAATTCCGGTACTATTTGGAAATTATGGACAATTTAACATATTTCACAATTCCCAAGTCTGCCAAGTTTGACGATTTGTTTTTACATATTTACAAAAAAAAATCAAAACCAAGTGTTTTTTTCCAGTTCCAATGTGCACATAATCATCGTACTTACCGCGCTTATAAAAGCATTAATTTCTACATTAATAAAATGCTCTAAAAGGCGCAAGAGCTGTAACCATAAATATGAAAAAATTTATAGACGCCTCATTTCTCGTAGCGGCATTCCGGTATTAACGGAGCGTTTAAAAAGGTGTACCAGGATTCCGCGCCGAATTCGAATGTCGTTCATAATTCATATTCCATTCTAGAGCGCACGGTAAACCGTGAAATGCAGGGCCGTACTTAGGGTTTTTTTCAGTTAGTAGTTTTTTCGTTAGTAGTTTTTTTCTTTGAGTGGGTACTGGAACCTTCGGCGTAGAAACAAAAAACTGGACGTTTTCCACGAAATACCGATCTACTATACTTTTCTCGACGCGCGTTTCGCCAACTAAGCATCTTCAGGAGGAGATTAAAGCTTAAATTAAGATAAAAGAAGATTAGAAGAGTAGTTTTTTAGTTAGGGCTTTTTAAGTTTAGTAGTTTAGTAGATTTAGTACAATATGGTAAGGCAGGCATATAAAATTTGAAACTGAAAAGAAACCTAACACACGAAAGTTTCTTAGAACACTTACTGGTGAAGTTAATTTATACACTTGTGGAATGCACACTTACGGATATATGTACGTGGTGTTGCTATTATATAACCAAACTGCTGCCATAACACTTTTCATTCGTTACCAGTTACAGTAGCAAATTTTTCGACTTCAATGTACTCCCCTTGGCGATTTCTACACCGCTCCATACGACTTTTCCATTGTTGAAAGCAGCGCTGGAAGTCAGCTTCTGTCAGCTGGTTCAGAACCTCCGTCGCTTTTGCTTTAACCGCTTCCACACTTTCGAATCTTGTCCAATTCAGCACCGATTGGACTTTGGGAAATAAAAAAAGACACAGGAAGCAAGGTCGGGCGAGTATGGTGGATGTTCTAACACAATAATGCCTTATTTTGCAAAAAACGCCTTCACAGGTAATGATGTTGATTGACCGTCTGACCCCTAGGGACCCTGTGAACGTAAACAATGCCTCGAATGTCAAAAAAGACGATCACCATCGTTTTGAATTTGAATTCGCTCATTCTGGCTTTTTTTCCTTGGCGAGCTCGGGCTCTTCCAATGCATGGATTGGTGCTTTGTTTCGGGGTCGTAAATAAAAAACCACGATTAATCACAAGTAGTCACCGTGTCTAACATGCCTGGATCATTGTCAATGTTGTTTAGAATGTCAGCGCAAATGTTCGTTCTTGATTCCTTTTGCTCGAGAGTGAGGAGTTTTGGCACCATTTTTGGCAAACTTTGCGCATTTCCTGTTATTTCAGCAAGTCCTCGGACGCTTAGACGACGATCATCGCAGATTAATTTATCAATTTTTTCAATGTTTTCGTCCGTTTTTGACGTTGATGGCCGTCCAGAGTGCGGATCATGTTCGGTCGTTTCACGTCCCACTTTAAACCGTTTAAACCATTCAAGGAATTGTGTGCGGAATAAACATACACAATACTGATTGATTATAAAATGAGTATTTTAATTTTTAATGGTAAAAAACACAAATACAAGCTAACGAACTTTTCAGTAAACAATGGCACAATAATTAGTTTCTTGAGTGACCACCAGGTTGCGTAAGGCTTATAACGAACTCCATATATAGAAAATCTCCCATCGGGAAGAGCAAATAGGCAACCAACAGTACTTATAAGTGAATCTAACTTAAGAAACAACAAACTGCTGATAACTACGAGGGGGTACCCAAAAATAACCGGAACAGCATTGCCGTGGGCGGAGCTTGTGTAGTACGCATTTCTGCCGCTAGGCAACTCATTGCCAGTTCAGTGCCGCCTGTGTTGTTGACCTGGCTTGTTCTGTTCATCTGTAGTGATTGTTTTTGCTAGCGCTGTTTTGTTCTTGTTTCGTTTTTTATGATGGCAAGTTTAAGTGAATAACGTGCAGCTCTGAAATTTTGTTTTCTACTCTGTAAAAATTCTGCTGAAACTGTTTTAATGTTGAAATAAGCTTACAAAGATGACGCTACGGGAAAAACTCAAGTGTACGAGTGGTCTGCTCGGTTTAAAAATGGCGACATGTCGCTTGATAACAAACCTCGTTCTGGACGTCCATCAACTGCCCGAAACGACGAAAATGTTGAAAATATTCGAGAGCATGTGCTCATGGACCGTCGACAGACAATTGATCTGTCAGAGAGCAGTTGATTGAACTGTCAGAGAATAGTGGGTTATCTTGGAGCTCAGTTCAGCGAATTTTAACTGACCGGAGACTGGTTCTTCCACCACGACAATGCACCTGCACACACAGCCATCTCTGTTCGCCAGTTTTTGACTAAAATTGGCATGGTTCCGCTGCCCCACGCACCTTACTCGCCTGGCCTGGCTCCGTGCGATATTTTCTTATTTCCACGCATGAAAAGGGGCATGAAAGGACATCAATTTGACAACATTGAAGAGGTCAAGAAGAAAAACAGGGAGGAGCCGTCAGCCATTTCTAAAGATGACTACAAAAAATGTTTCGAACAGTGGAAGCACCGGTGGGACAAATGTATTAGTTGTAATGGAGAGTATTTTGAAGGGGATAAGGTTGTTTTGTAAAAAAATTTGAAAATACGTAGCTTTTAAAAAATAATTACGGTTATTTTTGGATACCCCTCGTACTTACACTCCAATGCATTATTGTCCGGCACTGTGTTCACCGATTTTCCGTGTGCCCGGTGCATTCCTATTAAAGTATGCCGTACGCGCTATAGAAAGCACTCGTACGTAAGGCAAGGACAATTAAAATTTCGGCGAGTCTTAAGTTTTCTCTTTAGGGACGTCACACTGCGATATCCGAAGGCGCAGGCCGAGCAAACGTACCTAACAAATGACGTGCGCCGGGATTTTATGCTGAAGAGTAAAGAATGATTTATCGCGGCAGTTAAAACGAATTCTATAAGAAACCGACCAGGGGCATATATTAATGACACGTACTGCCAGTCGTTCCACCTAAAACAGGGCTATTCATTACGACCAGTGAGTAAAATACGTAATTCAATTAAGGAAGAAATTTCTTCGCGGTTAATATTATACACTTGGCGCATAAATTAAGGGATATAAAAAAAATCACAAATTTTTAGGTGATTTTCAAAGAGGTGCAACTTGGGGAAAAATGGTCGTAGAGAAGATATAAAAAAAGATAATTGAAGCTCCAAGTATCTAGTTTTTGGATATTGAGTTTAACATTTTTTTAGCGTGAGCAGTTTTTGAGTAATGATAAGAAAACCATCGAAAAAAAATCGAATTTTTTGCTTCTCTTCAAAGGTCCACGGACCTCAATATTTATTTTTTTCGATATGTTCATCATAAAGGTCTTTTAGATAATTTATAATAATTCTCTTTAATTTGACCTTTATTGAGCCCTGTACGATGATTTTTCGCCCTTCAACCAAAAAATCTTATTGTTAACATTGATAATCATTTACTCGGGAAACAATGAACGTACAGAAAATTCAAGTAGGATTTTAAAAACTACAAAGTATCCGTTACAAGTAGAAGTGATTGATTTTTTCTAAAAAAAAAACGAAACGAAACGAAATTGTTGATTGAGAAAGAAGTAAAAAAATTGTATAATTAGGGATATTTGCATAACGGCATAACTTGGCAAATAATGGAGAGACTAAGGATATTGGCTGTAACTTTCCAACCCTAAAGTACCCCAAAGAAACCCTGATAGTGTCAAAGCGCTGCGGTTTTTTTTTTCATAGTGCTTGGAATGATTGATATTGTCGTTTGTGCTAAAAATCAATATAAGGATTGATTTTTCACTTTTTTGTTCATTTTTTTTATTAAGGTCGAAATGTGTTTCTACAATCCATATTTGCATTGTCAAAAACCGTTAATAATTTTATTGTAAAAAAAATAAAAAATTGCAAAAAAAAATTTTTTGGCAAAAAAAATTTTTTCAAAATTTTGTAACATATCCACAATGCTTCACAATCGTCAAAAAAATATTCGCTAGATTTTTTTTTTCACTGGCAAAAATTTCTAATATCGATGTTTGTGGATTCATCTTAAAAAAACTATTTTTTTTTAATGAAAGCTTGTGTAAACTATTTAGACTCAGAAATTCAAGATTTGTGGAATTAAATACAGCGATCCATTACCCAATGGATCGCTGTACCTATATAAACTTGTTCTGATTAATTTTTAAATTGACGTTTAAAACTAAGGCAGTTTTAAGCTTTTTTAAAAGCAATATTGTGAAGTTAAAAGATATGTTATAAGCCACAAATACTTGTTCCACATTCACTATAAAACTGTCAATATAATAGTTACGATAATTCGGTGGAGCCCATGTGCCAAACAGGTAACGTGGATTAGTTTAATATATGTATGTCCTAGCATTATCGTCTCCATTATCGTCAAGAAGCAACGGGCGCCCAATTTGAACATTTGATTTAAACTGTTCTTCTGTGTAAATTGTAAATTACGTAGCTAATGAATTTATCCGTTACTTATGGACCTCACTGTATAACAATATTCCAGTCGCGATAAGACCGGTCCTGGAATCTATTATTAACCTACGGGCTCTACTAATGATTTAAATACGTTATTGCACTGAATATTTAAAACGCAAATATCTCTAAAATGGTAATTCGGAGCGACATTTAAAAGGTATACCTTTTCTGACAATAAATGAAACAACTAAAGAACATTTTTATGTACGTATAAAACTTTTTTATGTATCCCGAATGCTGCAGAGAGCGCCCTCTACGAGTTACATGAAAATTATTGACAAATACAAAAAAACCCAAACCACCAAATTTTGTGAAAAAAATTTGTTTTTTAAAGAAGATCTTCACGAAACCCATCTTGGTTACCAATAACTTTTGGATTCAGGTAAGTTTGTTTAAATGTCAATATTTTTACCCAACGAATCTGTAGTTTCACTGCAGCATCTTAATAATGGGACACCCTGTATAGAGTCTTTTTTTAAATTATAGTTATTATCAATTTCTTGGCTAAGTCCTCATATTGCGCGATATTTTGACGACGTCGAATATGTTGTTTTGTTCACGTTTCTGTATATCTTGTATTTATAAAATAAATATTGTGGATATTACTGTTATTGTGGAGGTTTTATTATTATTTGCTAAAACAACTGACGCGAAATCTGTAAGCAACCGAACAAGAGCATATATTGCTAACTCGTACGGTCTGTCGTTCCAACTAAAACAGGGCTATTTATTGTAGACAATGAGGAATTACGTAATACGTAATTTAATTAAGGAAAAACTTTCTCTGAATTAAAAGCTAATATTTTTCCTCCTTGCATACGGCCTTCTTCGTCTGTACCAAAAGTAAATAAAATACGCATTATTTCTACGCTCCCAAATAATAAATCTTCATGCTCCGATTTCGTGTAAAATGGTAATTTAGTACTCTGGCAAAGTAAATGTTTGCTATATGTTTTTACTTACATAAACAAATGAGAGTATGATGTCGACAAAATAAAATTATGTAAAACTGAACAATTTTCTAAATTAATTTGAACGAAAATTAATTTTCCAGTTTAATTTAGCGTGTTGGATACTTATTTTTTATTAAAAATATACGCAAAAAATATAAATTACCCAAATACTTACCTGTTCTCTGTTATTACAGAAAACATATCACGTGTACCCATTTAGGTGATATCAGGATTCGTCACAAAAAAAAAAAATTATTAGAGTGCTCTTCATTACTTCATTCTATAGTCATCAAAAAAAAAACATCAGAGGGATGGAAATAGCGCTAGTAGCTAATAATAGGCAAATAATAATAGCTAATAATAGGCAAGATAGGAGGTTTTTGTCAAACTTTTAAATAATTAATAATAAATAATGTTTGAATGAAATTTATACACTACATTTTTGTAAAATGTTAAAAAAAGATTGAGATAAACATGCTGAAAAAGTTAAAAATTATGAAAAAGACAGTGCATTGCAAAAGGCAAATAAATTCGGTAAAACCGTTTTTCATTCTTGCCTTCACAAATTAGTTACAATTAAAACATATATAAACGATAAGTAAAAACAAAAAACAATATACAAGTAAAATGAGATTAACACGGATACTAACTGATAAAGCCTGGTTATAGCAAGATTTCGAAATTTGCTTCAAAATGGGGATCGTGATTAGCGACCCCGAAAACCCCTGGTTTACAAAGTTTGAGGCAAAATAATCGAAAAATTTGAAATTTGATTCGGGATGGTGGACATATTCAATCCGCCATCTTGAATATTGAAATTCTGACACCAGAGTCGTGATCAGCAACCCCAAAAACCCCCAAAGTACAAATAATTTTTCAAAATTCTTTTGCGTCAATGATCCCACAACTGATAGTAAACGAGAAATATGACCCTTTGAATGTTGCCATATCTAATTATTTTAACTTCAAAAAATGAGAAAATTAAATTGTTCTCTTTGCGTTTCCTTCAAGTAGACGTCTCGAGTGCACGTTTATATTTGTTTTTGAGTAGTAAAGGACGATAACATAGCTGAAATTGTGATTTAAAAAAATCTTGAATAAATTTAGTTTTTTTGAGAGTTTTCGTTAAAAATTGAAAATTACATCAATTTTTTTGCAAATTTTAATGATTCCATTCTAAAGTGCGATCTCGAAAACATAGGAATACATGGTTTTAGTTATTTTTTCTTTCTTTTATTTTTTTCTATCAGTAATATGAGCTTCTAAGTTCATGTCTCTTGGCAGTGCACTTGGGCGTTAAAGGGTTAAAATAAGAGCTCTAGTGTGTATAAATATCGCTGCCTGAGTTCAATAGTGGCACTACGTCCTACCTCTTCGAGTTCAAAAGTGGCACTATACCAAAAACATTGTTTTGAGATAAAAAGAGGTTTAAAGTTTTCTATGAATTTTGGCTTAATTGTGTTCCGCAGTCAATTTGAGATTTGTTTCATCCATTTCATTGTATTAGGATTTAACCGTTCTTGTGGCGCATAGTGCCACTATTGAAATAAGAAAACCCTTGTTGGTCCTGGGGATACTATGATCGAAAATTTTGAATAGTGTCACTATTGAACTCAAGGAGGTTGGACGTAGTGCCACTATTGAACTCAGGTAGCGATATGGGCGGTTGTCATTTTCTTTAATAGTGTCTTATTTATTCGAAAATATAGTTTCTTCTTGAGATAAAATTTTTTATTTCTGTTTTTTTTTATATACCTGGTAAAAGTACCCATCACATAATGTGACAGCGTTGACAATTCAATAAGGTCATAAACTTAAGATTAAGAATAGAAATACGTCCCTTTTTGCTAGGCCAACTTTGATGACGTTTTTTTTTATGGCTCGATACAATTACCACTCACAAAATGCCTCCCTACGTGGCGTATCGAATTCTAGAAGTCTCTTGGTGACAAACTAATTGTAAGTAGTATGGGAAGAAGTGCAGGTCTTTTTTTTTGAAATATCGCAAGTGCCAACATATGCTTTAGTTAATTGCGAAACAACACGAACATAAGTTCTAGGAGCATTTTCCACATTTTGTCGCAAGTACATTTTCTTGGTTATCCACTTCCTTTACTTCCTACACCTCCTGTTTCTCGGAAAACACTCACACAACATCGCACTACAGACTGGAAACTATTCTAATTGAACACTATATCATGGCCAAACTCTTCTAAACAATCTTCCATTGGAAATTTCCATTCGCTTTTTACTTTCAAGGGGTTACCTGCAGTCACGAGCTTACTCTGGACCTCATTTTTGACATTTTTGTTCTCTGAAAATATGCAGTAGATTAAAACAACAATGGGTACGTTTAAATACTTTATTCTTAAACTTTATTCGCAATTTTTTATGAACATATATAGTAAAAAATGGTGGAGCTATGGCCTGTCGTCGGGAGCATGTTTTCGCGGTGGCCACGATTTCTCGGCAACCGGTAATCAGAAACAAACAAGCAAAGTTGCGCTTTATTCTACATCGAATCGGCTAGTGATTGAATGTTGGAAATTAATTTACGGTGATTCTACGCAAAATGACGACCGTTTGAAGAAAAATGCTGTTTTTTGGTCTAAAATTTAACCCTTTTAACATTCAAAAATATATTAATTTTGATCAGAAATTAAAATCCTACGTTCAATCACGAGCCAATGTTATCGCTACCAATTCCAAAAAATTTCATTAAAATCCGTTGAGAAGTTTGTCTGTAATCCTGGCCACCGATTTGGAAAATGTCGTTTCGAGAAAAACGCGTTTAAAGTTCTTCTTTAAACATTCTTTAATGTTCTTTTTCTTCTTTAAATAATTTTTAAAATGATTTCAGATGGCGCCAAGATGATACATAATACGTTTTTGACGTTTTAAACAGGCCAGCAGGCTAGCACGAATAATAAGAGACAGATCACCTGGTGGGCTGGCAGAGAGCGCCGCGCGCCGGGGTGCAGCGTTCGCTTTGGCGGTCGAGAAAAATAGGTCCCTATTCTCGTACTGACTTTAAACTTTGGAATTGAATAGTCAAAAGACCATACTTTCGCACTGTGACATTTTCCAAGAATCGATTTTTTTCAAATTTCATGACTGCAGGTAACCTCTTAACCTATTTCTGAAGTAGGATTCGAGCATAAAGGTTTTGTGTTCTTGAAAAAACATATTTTTTGTGTAGTAATTATTCCAAGAGTGACAGTTGATACTTATACTAACCATTGTACTAAAAACACCCTCAACAAGAAACGACATCCTTCAAATTTCTATAAACCACTTAACCTTGGTTTTTTTTTGAAGGCATTATAAAAAAAATAATCGAAAGGAAACGTTTATCGGAAACTATTTCTTCAAATTTAGCGCTTATCGTTCTTGTATTATCCACTATTAATATTTTTGTAATCAATTCCGATTTATTTACACAGTCTAACAACTCCATGTGACATGTAAATAAAGACGTTCCGATCCACAGCCTATCTCGCCAAGTAATGATGGTTATATTGAAGATCGTTGAATAATACATGGCGTCGTGTCTGGCACAATGGACTTAGATCGGATTTAAAATCGAGAATAATCTCGCGCCGTTTTCCATATAGGTATCCTCTTGATCAGTCCGAGATGCTTTTTGCCAGTATTCAATCACCGACTCTTTCTAGCCCCTCTATTCACAATCACCGTCTATTCAAGGAATTCTGTAACACGGCATGGCTAAATCAATATGGCATCAACTTTGACGGTCTATCGCGTAAGAATCGTCACTTTTATTTCCATCACGTAGGTGACTATTTCTTTAACGTCGTTAAATGTGTAATTTGGGTTTAGTTAGTCTCGTTAGACGATATAAAAGTTTTATAGATCCGGAAATTCTTAGTATAGGTGGAGGAGCGGCTGAAGATTACGAAGTGAAAAGTAACTGTAAAGTTTTCTACAGCAATAGAAAACAATCACATAAACTACTCACAAAAATTAAGGGAGTAAAAAAAAATCTAAATTTTCCCCCGATATTTTGCGGGCTGTATCTGTATAGTGAAAAATGGTCTTATCGCGAATTTAAAAAAAAAGCGTTTTTAAGCTCCAGTTTTCGGATCTGTAAGCCAACGTTTTTTTTGAAGCCACGGTTTTAACGCAATCCGAAGAAATAACGACAAAAAAAAATTCCAAATTTTTACCCTTCCTTTTCTCGCTCCACGGGCTCGAGTTTTTTTTTTTTCGGTTAAACGACCATATGGACCAGATAGCCTGTTTATTCAGCTTCAATTTTCTTTTTTTAATTGTTTGCTACGTCGATTTGTCGCGGAGATATCTCAGAGGAGATCTCTCTTTTTGTCTTCAACCATCGATATCTCAGCAACCAATGATCGTACAGGAAATTGAAGGGCAGTTTCAGAAAATGTAATAAAACACCTATAAAAGCCTGTCAACACATTTAAAAAACAACATTTTTTTCCATCCTCAATATCGATTTGAAAAAAAGTTGAAAAAAGTGACTTTTTTCCCTTGTTTTGGTAAATCGACTGCATCTTAATAAATATTGATGGGAAGGCTAGGACTTTTAGGGAATTTTTACACCTCAATGTACCCCCCAATAGCCCTGTAAATCTGCAGATCGATCCATAGAGCGGGTTTTTTCGGGCTAAAAATTTGGAAAAAAAATTTTTCGCGCTATTTCTTCGGATTGCGTTAAAACCGTGGCTTCTAAAAAAATTGGCCTACAGGTCCGAAAACTAGCGTCTTTGAGCTTCAAAACGATTTTTTTTAAATTCGCGATACGACCATTTGTCACTTATATACAGCCCGTCAAAAAATCAGCCCGTTTAAGAATTTTTTTTTACCAAAATTATCAAAGAAAAGTATCCTCCTTCAAATTAGGGAGGAACTCTTTCCTTAATTTCATATAGCCTTCAAGGTTTAAAAATAAAAATAATAATTTTATCTCTGATATTTGATGTTTTCAGTTATAAAATTATATTTTCACAATTTATAAATAAAAAAAAAATGAGAAGAACGAAAATTTATTAACAAGACATAACAACAGAACATTATTTACATGACAATACCATTAGATACTATAGTATAAAGCAGTTTGTATCAGTCTAAGGCAGGTTCCTTCCTTTGACCTGTCCAGCACTGGTGATCCTACCAGAAGCATTGCATGCTACTACCAGAAACATTGCTGCCGTGTGGTAAATAAGCTCTCTAGTCGATGTGGAGCATTTTTTTCTCATACCACATATTTTGCTGACATTTTCGAGATAGAGGGGGAGGTGGTGGAAATCTGGGAAAAAATTGGACCATAACCGTCTGGAAGCAACGGTAAGTCAAAGTTTCCCTTTTTTTTATAAACCGGGAAAACTAGGCGATTTTAATTATGAAGTGAAATGTGAAAGTTGATTATTTAAATCGATAGAAATAGAGTTTATCGACTTTAATATACTTTAATCATTTTCCATGTTACCCCTTTTGGGGTGCTTTTGGGGGGGGGAGTGGGGGGAAATGTCTGCCAGCAGTATGTAACGTTTGTGCGGTCGTTAGGGGACATACTTGGCAAGCGACAGATATTTTTTTTAATTTTTACCCGTTTTATACTATTTTACAGCAGTTTTGAGAAATTCCTCCATTCTGGATTGCGAATTACCGTCATACTGCCAGTCTGCGGTGTCTGCCACTATTTTTCCATAAAAGTGCATCTTGGAACAAGACTTTTGCACTTTTTTTCCGGTTTTCGTCAACCCCACCCCTCCTCCGAAACCGTCATAAAGTTTTATCTGCCACTAGTTTTCCCGGTTTATAAAAAATGGATACTTTCTCTTACCGTTGCTTCCAGACGGTTATAGTCCACTTTTTCCCAGATTTCCACCCCCTCCCCCCCATCACGAAAATGGTCGCTTTCCCATATACAGGGTCGGAAAGTCCAAGATTTCAAAGCCGAGCATTAAAATATAGAAAAGAATAAACTCTTCCAGTAAAGGGAACTGACAGAGAAATATTATATCCATAGTTGCCAAACTGATATGTCATTTTAAAACTTTTATGAGCGTTATTCTCTGTCTTTCGTAATAGGGTAGCAATAAAATATGTAGGCGGGAGGCCGTCCCATAAATTATAATGCGCACGTGTGAATTGAATTATTATATCGTTATTGGTTTACGGAAAATAAGCACTTGAGTATTTCTGTGCGTTCGCAGTATTCCGAGAAGTTAAATGTTTGGGTTGGTATTTTAGGCGATTCCATCGTTGGGAAACGGTTCCTTAAATGCCAACAAATATTTAACAAATAAAACAAACTGTTTACGGACATGAACATGAAAGACCACGAAATTTAAATGATTTACGGGCCAGAATTGTACAAGTCCTAAATAATATTTCCCCTGAAGTGTTAGAAGTTAGAACGCGTAAGACTTTTACTAGTTTTTGCGAAGCACAAAGGGGCGACATTTTTGAATCACTTATTCAATAGGCATTTTTTCTTTCTTTCGTCTTATAACCGGGTTGATTTATATTTTTATTTTTTTATAGAACTTCAATTTTATTTTCTTGCAGACCGGTTAGTTAAGGAATACAAAAATTTGAAAATAAATACAATTATGTTCGTACACTTCTTTTAAGTGTATGGGATAATTGTAAAAGTCAGAATTACGTAAAAATTTCCTTTCATACAGCTAAGTCGATGTACACTCTCATAGCTGCGAATAAGTACTGAGCCCCACTCAAATTCGGTAGGTGATGGGCGGTGTCGAATACCCCTCTCCACGTTCTGTCACGCGCAGGTCTCATGCGTTTCTAATACATACACAAGCGTGAAACACTGTTGCATCTAACTGTCTTTGTCTGTCCTTACTGGTGTCTTTTAACTTATTCTCTTCTACATATGTATCGCCAATATGTAAAGGTGCAATTTCCTAGGGTGTATATGTGTGATATGAGAAAAAATGCTCCACATCAACTCGGGAGCTTATTTACCACACGGCTGACAGTTAGGGTTCATGGATTTTTTTACGCGCCATGTTCTAGACTAAGCGCTCCACCGACATTGAACGGATTAGTAAGATACGTTGTCCCTTGATGACCATATTCTTATCCATAGTTCGCGTTCATGATACCATTTTTACAGATATTTCATAAAATGCGTGAGATATTGCTAAACAGGACATAGAATTTTACATTTTACCTTTTGGGGTCCGGATATTGGGAAAATGTTACTAAAATATAAAAATATCAACGGCTCTATGCAAACCTCCCTACTTATTGTCGGACAGACGGGTGGGTTATCATATCCCTGAATACAAATTCACCACTAAAATTTACGGCGTTTTCCGTACCACGATATTTCTCGTGTATAAAATACAGGCAAGACCTCAGGATAAAGGAAAAATATTTATGCCAACTTAGTATTTTATCGCGTTCGCTGTTGTGCGGTTTGCCGCGAATATTTCATAAGCAAACAGTAACATTTACAATTTTATTAGAACTTTTGCCCTTTGTGAAATATTAGGTAAATACTTTTGTCGTTGTGGACGAGCGAATTTATGGATCCAACTATCTACAGTATCTACTGTATGTTCGTGTCGCAAAAGTTGCAATGAATTAGGAAAAAGGAAGTTGGCCCCGAACCAGCAGATACTAATCCAAGTTTATATACATATATAAAACCATTGTTTTTCGGTATTTTAAGGCATTCTTAGAAGGAAGAGTGTCGACTGAAGAAGAACCACGCAGCGGAAGGCCTTCACCTTCAAGAACATATGAAAATCTCGACATAACAGGGTCTTGTGCGCTCAGATCGTCAGTTGACGACAAGAATGATCGGGTAAGAAGAGGTAACTTTTACAAAAATCATCTGTTAATAAATGTGAGGTGGTTTAAATTCTACATTTAATATCAACATAGTCGCAATTATTTGGCAATTCACTTGGCGACTTTAACGTCAAAAATGTGATTTAAAAAGCATTTGCTGGATAAAGTGGTTAAAGAGGTCGTTTTATACATTTTATCTATTGGGAGGAAGAAAATTTTAAGACAATAATAACTGTACTCATATTCACACTAGAAATCTATCTAGAGGAAATCAAGTGTCATTTTCTATACGATATTTAAAGATACATTTACGAGGTGTGTAAATTAAGTAATGAGACTGGCAACGTAGCGCCCTATCTAGCAATACTGCGGAGACGGGACTTGGAAGGGCGGTAGGTTATCATGTTATGCATCTCGAGTACAAGATTGAACTTGTTAGTCATTTGTTTGTTCTTTGTGATTGTTTTCGTAAATTGGTTGTTTCTAGTGCGTTTCAAAAATGAATGACATTAATTTCGAGCAACGGTGGCTATCAGGTTTTGCTTCAGACCTGGACACAGCGCAGCGGATACATTTGCAAAACTTCAACATGCCTACGAAGACAGTGTTTTTTCAAGAGCCCAGGTTTTTCGGTGGATTAATTAAGGCGTTCTCAGAAGAAAGAGTGTCAACTGAAGATGGACCACGCAGCGGAAGGCCTTCATCTTCAAGAACCGATGAAAATGTCGATAAAACACGGGATCTTGTGCGCTCAGATCGTCAGTTGACGACAAGAATGATCGGGTAAGAAGATGTAACTTTTACAAAAATCATCTGTTAATAAATGTGAGGTGGTTTTAAATTCTACATTTAATATCAACATAGTCGCAATTATTTGGCAATTCACTTGGCGACTTTAACGTCAAAAATGTGATTTAAAAAGCATTTGCTGGATAAAGTGGTTAAAGAGGTCGTTTTATACATTTTATCTATTGGGAGGAAGAAAATTTTAAGACAATAATAACTGTACTCATATTCACACTAGAAATCTATCTAGGGAAATCAAGTGTCATTTTCTATACGATATTTAAAGATACATTTACGAGGTGTGTAAATTAAGTAATGAGACTGGCAACGTAGAACCCTATCTAGCAATACTGCGGAGACGGGACTTGGAAGGGCGGTAGGTTATCATGTTATGCATCTCGAGTACAAGATTGAACTTGTTAGTCATTTGTTTGTTCTTTGTGATTGTTTTCGTAAATTGGTTGTTTCTAGTGCGTTTCAAAAATGAATGACATTAATTTCGAGCAACGGTGGCTATCAGGTTTTGCTTCAGACCTGGACACAGCGCAGCGGATACATTTGCAAAACTTCAACATGCCTACGAAGACAGTGTTTTTTCAAGAGCCCAGGTTTTTCGGTGGATTAATTAAGGCGTTCTCAGAAGAAGAGAGTCAACTGAAGATGGACCACGCAGCGGAAGGCCTTCATCTTCAAGAACCGATGAAAATGTCGATAAAACACGGGATCTTGTGCGCTCAGATCGTCAGTTGACGACAAGAATGATCGGGTAAGAAGATGTAACTTTTACAAAAATCATCTGTTAATAAATGTGAGGTGGTTTAAATTCTACATTTAATATCAACATAGTCGCAATTATTTGGCAATTCACTTGGCGACTTTAACGTCAAAAATGTGATTTAAAAAAGCATTTGCTGGATAAAGTGGTTAAAGAGGTCGTTTTATACATTTTATCTATTGGGAGGAAGAAAATTTTAAGACAATAATAACTGTACTCATATTCACACTAGAAATCTATCTAGAGGAAATCAAGTGTCATTTTCTATACGATATTTAAAGATACATTTACGAGGTGTGTAAATTAAGTAATGAGACTGGCAACGTAGCGCCCTATCTAGCAATACTGCGGAGACGGGACTTGGAAGGGCGGTAGGTTATCATGTTATGCATCTCGAGTACAAGATTGAACTTGTTAGTCATTTGTTTGTTCTTTGTGATTGTTTTCGTAAATTGGTTGTTTCTAGTGCGTTTCAAAAATGAATGACATTAATTTCGAGCAACGGTGGCTATCAGGTTTTGCTTCAGACCTGGACACAGCGCAGCGGATACATTTGCAAAACTTCAACATGCCTACGAAGACAGTGTTTTTTCAAGAGCCCAGGTTTTTCGGTGGATTAATTAAGGCGTTCTCAGAAGAAAGAGAGTCAACTGAAGATGGACCACGCAGCGGAAGGCCTTCATCTTCAAGAACCGATGAAAATGTCGATAAAACACGGGATCTTGTGCGCTCAGATCGTCAGTTGACGACAAGAATGATCGGGTAAGAGTTAAATTTGAATCACACCACTGTTCATCAGATTTTGATAAAGAATTGGAGATGAGAAAAATCTTCGCAAAAATTTTTCCAAAAAATCTTTCGAAATAACAGGAAGGACATCAGGAAAGAAAGATGTCTTGACTTTTTGGAATCGATTGAAAGTGATCCTCATTTTATGCAACGTATCAATACTGGTAAAGAGACTTGGGTGATTGAATACGACTCCGAAACCAAGCGCTAAAGCATGGAATGGCAGACTTCAAGCTCTCCAAGACCAAAAAAAGCCAAGAACAAGGAATTGTCTACAAAGAGTTTATGCCTCCAGGCCAAACAGTATATCAACACTTTTACAGATAGATTTTTGAAAAACTTCGAAAAAGGGGTCATGCGTGTGAGACTAAACATCAAGAACAACTGGATGTTGCATCACGACAATGCCCCTTGTCACACAGCCATTTCAGTAAACTAGTTTTTAGCCAGTAAAAACATTTCTGTGTCTTCTCAGCCTTCTCTTATTCGCTGACTTGAGTCTTTGTGACTTTTTTCTCTTCTCGAGATTGAAAAAATCACCTCAAGGGAAGTCATTTTGGGACACAGACAACATTCAAACGGCTGTAACCGACCAGCTGAAGGCTATTCCAGTGTATGAGTTCCAACACTGCTATGAGGAATGAAAGAACCGTCTCCAACGCTCTGTGGCTTCCCAAGGAAATTATTTTGAGGGAGACAATACTGAATTTTAATTCTATTCCAATGAACAAAATTAAAAAATCAGTCTCATTACGTACGAGTAATTTACACACCTCGTATACCGTATTGCATATTTTGTCAATATGCCAAAATAATACATTTTAATTTTTTTCATATTCTACCTGAGCAAAAAAAGTTGCATACCTATAAACAATTTTCTGATCGCTGGATCTCATAAATATGATGTGATATGATTTGTTCAAAATTGGACTTATTACCCAGCTACAGTAACAATTTGACACACGCCTTTATTTATTGACTTATGTGTCATGGCCTACCTTTGATTAACATTTCTAATTGATTACGAATTAGGACACTTGTACCAACAACATACAGGACTACTTTAACGTCAAAATTTAAAAATAAATACACTGCCATATTCTAGAAGCAATATCGTGTAGCCTCCGTAAGTCTAATTTGATCTCTAAAAATTTCCATTTGTTCTGATTCCTCGTTTCCGAGATAAGGGGAGATGACACTTCGTCGACTCACCCTGTATACTATCGACAATATGGTAAATTAGGACAATTTTGACGATTTACCTCAACCGAAGATAGCAGCCCTTCTTAGTCTTATTTCGCACTATTATTTCCGCTTTCGGTACGTTAAATTTTCAATTTCTCTTAAACGAGCTGACCTTAAAGACATATTGCGTTTGCATATGAAAAATATTTTACGCTCCATTGAATAACAATAGAGGGCAGAAGACGGAATTGGAGAACCGAATATGGCACAACTTTGAGGAATAAAATTAATAGTCTTCCTTCTGAGAGGGATGTGATATACTCATCCGGTCTAAATTTTCCCCTATTCGAGTTAAGTCTTCTGAATTTTAAAATTACATCTCTTATGATTCAATTTTACATTTTTTTTTTTTTGGTAAGGTATACTCAATATGTGGTATAAATCAATACTGTAGCGATATTAACTTCGTTATAGTATCAAAAAGATATATTAGATTATATAGATTATAATAGACTATTAATTATCAATACTAAATATTCACCTTAATTTCTAAGTACGTGGATATACATACATATACGAGGTGTGTAAATTAAGTAATGAGACTGATTTTTTTTATTCGAATATAATTACAATTCAGTATTGTCTCCTTCAAAATAACTTCCTTGGGAAGCCGCACAGTGCTGGAGACGGTTGTTCCATTCCTCATAGCAATGCTGAAACTTATATACTGCAATAGCCTTCAGCTGGTCAGTTACAGCCGTTTGAATGTTTTCTATGGGCCCAAAATGACGTCCCTTGAGGTAATTTTACAATCTCGGGAAGAGAAAAAGTAACAACGACTAAAGTCAGACGAATAAGGAGACTGAGAAGCCACAGGAATGGTTTTACTGGCTAAAAACTCGTTTACTGAAATGGCTGTGTGACAAGGCGCATTGTCGTGATGCAACATCCAGTTGTTCTTGATTTTTGGTCTCACACATAAGAACCTCTCTGTAAAAGTGTTGATTTACTGTTTGGCCTGGAGGCACAAACTCTTTGTGAACAATTCCCTGGTTAACAAGAAGATGACGGTCTCTGTGTCGTTCATGCGTGTGAGATTCTTCATTCTAAGAACCACCGAAAAACCTGGGCTCCTGAAAAAACACTGTCTCCTTAGGCGTGCCCAAGTTTTGCAAAAGTATCCATTGCGCTGTGTCCAAGTTTGAAGCAAAACTTACTAGTACACCGTTGCTTAAAGTTAATGTCGCTCATTTTTAAAACGCACTAGAAAAAAAACGACTTACGAAAACAGTCACAAAGACCAAACAAATGCCTCTAACAAGTTCAAACTTCTACTGGAAGTTAACCTACCGCCCTTCCAAGTCTCGTCTCCGCAATGTTGCTAGGTCGGGCGCTACGTCGCCAGCCTCATTACTTAATTTACACACCTCGTATGTGAAAATTGTTATAGATATAAAATGTAATATTTTAGCCGTTTGCCTGATTTTTTTTCAATAAATCAGATCAAATAAGAATCACTTTTACAATATACATTCTTAGGATCACTCCGATTTAAATCAAAGTTAGTTGATTCTAAAGTTCTCCAAAATATCTTGGAACGATTGCAGCCCAACCTTTCGCTATTGCAATATTAACACAGAAACTATAGAAAATATCACGAAAAAGTTAAGATAAAAAAAATGTTGACCGCTTTAGACACTTTAAATGATAAAAACATTTTTTTGCAACAACGAATTTTTTTGTGGGAGGACTACACCCACCCCCCGCTTGATAGTGAAATATTTATACAGGTGACCTTTGTCAATATTTCTACATATTGAGAAAATAAGGCAAGTTTTCATTAAAACTTTATTTATAAAAACAATTTAAAGCATTTGCTGAAAATGTAAACTACCTCGATCCAAACAAATCTGGCATTTCTTTCTGATCTAAAACTTACTCTAGGATATAAAGATGATCATTCACTTCATCTATCCAAGCTTGGAAAATTGTACATGCACGATGCATGACCCGACATGCAAAACAATTCCGTCAGCGTGCTGGCGAAACAGGTTGGGGATCGGGTGAGCGCGTGCCATCAACGCCGTTTTTATTTATAGCCCGTGAGTTAGAAGCTCTATACATAACAAAATATGTGTAAAATTAACCCTTAATAACCAAGCGTTACATATATGTAACGCAAATTCCCTATATATGTAGTTTTACTACCCTCTTTGAAAACTTTTGCTACTAACTAAGAGATGGGCTACAATTTTCATACCTAAAGACATGCCTATACCAGATGTGCCAGTATTTTAGAGATCTAGTTTGTTTTGTCTATGTAGTAAGCTGATTTCTCAAGTGTTGTTTTCAATTCATGCCGAAAATGGATATTCAGTTGGAGTAAGTATTATCTCTTTTATACTGTTTCGTAAATAACGATTAAATCGTATGTAGTGACGTCTTCGATAGTGCAACTATTGGATTTTATATTATTCTCTAAGATAATTTTTCTGGTTTTTATGTTGTTGCTTGCAAAATACTAGTGTTACATATATGTAACGCTAGGATAACATATTAGCACTATTTTATAAAATAAAGGTTACAATTTATACGTTTATTTTGCCTTAGGATAGAACTTTCTCTGCAAGAAGCATACGAGTTAGCTTATGCCGAAGATGATGTTGATATAACTGCGATATATACCGAGCCCCCTGAAATTAGTGTGCTGTCAGACGAGGACTCTGACGCTGAAGTTGACGATGGGGATATAAATAGATTATCTGGACGTCAACTTCGAGCTACAGTGGAAATTCAACAACGGAATAATATCCTGATAAATAGTGATCAATCAAGGCAATCATTAAGTGATCAATCAATAAATCAAGGCAAAGATTACGATATAGATACGCAAGAACCTCTTGTCAAGGAAAAGCAAACCAATTTTGTTTGGGCAAGTGGTGCTCTTCAGAGTGGAGGTAACAATTTCATACCTCTAGATTTTGTCGATAGTACACCTGTGGAAGTGCTTGAGATGCTTTAGGATGATAACATTATGAAACTTCTAGTTGATGAAACTAGAAAATATGCTCTTTTTAAAAATGCCCCAGATCCGATTATTACCTATGAGGAAATAAAATGTGCTGTAGAAATACTTATTTTAAGTGGATATGATGTTAAACCAGCAAGAAGATATTACTGGGATTCTAAATCAGATATGGGAACCCAGTTGGTAAAAATCTCTATCCGTAAAAACAGATTTGAACAAATAATGCAGTTTTTACATTTGGCAGATAATAATAAACCGGATGAAATAAATATGTTAAGCCACGGAAAATTCGTCCTTTGATGGACAAGTTGAAGAATACATTTTTAACACCTGTACACAATTTGTTTTGTTTTTGCTTACATATCTTCCTAGCGTTACATATATGTAACAGTATTTTTTGGCAATTGCAGTATTTTTTTCTACCAAAAATTAGTGGTGTTGGTTTTAGAGAACCCTAAAGTTGTGAAATATTCAAAAAAAAACATTTTTTGAAAAAAAAATCAAAATTCAGGTTATTAAGGGTTAATGATTCTTTCAGTTTTTAAAACTAACTTTACTTAAAACAGGTAGTTGAAACTTCATTCTCATTTAAAATACGGACGATTACTTACACAATAGTCAGCAATAAAACGTTTAGATCCGAAATTTTAGCGTTACACCTAGCTGAGAAAGGGCATTATTAAAAATAAGTTGATGGCACATTGTTGTTCTTTTTGCACGGCATGGTACCAGCACTGGAAAGAGACTTTCTCGCTAAGCTCGCAATAAAAACGGACACAATGCGAAATAAAGAAACGTTAAGCACATTAAAAAGGATAAATGATAGTGAAAAAGTAAGTACACGGTCTGTTAAGCGGGTATCGAATGGCTGGCGTTTTCTTCAGCGACTAACTCTTCCAGGGCTATTAGTTATGAATCGACAATCGCCTACCACTCGGCCGTTGTTTATTTATAGATCTATCAATCAATATTTTTTTCGCTAAACTAGCCTTTTTTTATTCAACCACAGCATGGACTAAAAGCAGTGGCGTCTGTTGGAATTTGAAAATTTTGTTAAGAAGCATTGGACTCACACCAGGTTTTAGAGGATTTTTATTAGGAGATTCGAGAAATTTGCTGACACTAACAGAACCGTATTAACCCATTAACGCTGAAACGGACACAATTTTTCGTCATTTTTGGAGCGTCAATCTCGAAGGGAAATTAAAGAATTCACTCAATACAAACCACATATCCTGATGTTTTCGGATGTGATCTTTCAATTTCCGGGGTCAGAATTGTGATTAAATGCTCTAGAAAAAAATATGGCTGACTTTATGAAGAAAAGTACTGAAAATTTGGGGATTTTTTTTATATATATTTTTTTTTAGTCCAAAAAGTATTCTAACCTACTCCGTATTGTGGAGGGAGGTGGAGAAAATAGTTGGAGTTGACGATAGGATTTTTTTTGCCGACCTCAACTGACTCTAATCTTTTCAAAATGGCGGACATTGCATAAAATCTCATGAAATATGAATTTTTCTCTAGTATTAACGAGAAAGTAATGTTGTTTTGAGTTTTTCTTGATCCATAGTCATTTTCCTCAATCAAAACAATACTACAGAATATATTTGACTAAATTTTCAATTTTCAATTATGGCGGATTCAAAATGGCGGCCGGATTTCTCAAGAAATGGCGCGTTTTTCATTATAAAAAGTAAATAGGGTTTGTGGTTATACTTTTCCTATGTCATTTCATGTTTTAGTAACATTTTAAGTTATTCCTGGTGAAAAAAGTCTGAAATCCAAGATGGCGGATTCAATATGGCAGACATCATTCTTGAAAATTCAAAATTTGGAAACGGAAAAATTACATTTTATGTATTACAGTTTATGTCATATTTTACGTAGAATTCTAACGGAAAATGTCCTCTCAGTCTTTTTCATAAAAATGCGTTCTATCTGAGCAAAAAATGATTTGTCATTGTCCTCAAAACGAGGTTTTTTTCCGGATTTTTTTTGAGAATTTGCGCGCTTAGGTATGGGTATATATTACGCGCTTAGGTATGCTCGGGCGCAAACTACTCGCCGGAAGTTCACCCTACTTGTTTCTCGTGGTGCATATACGATTTTTTTCTCACACCCACCAGAAAGTACGTTCTACGTACTATTCTTTAAACAAATATGCGAGGAAGTTCCGGAAGAAAAATTTGTCAATGCCCCCCGAATTCAAAATATGTATTTTCTATTTATGTATATGCGGGAAGTTCCGAAAAAAAAAATTCTTCAATGCGCCTACATACTCCCTAAGTGCATAAAATATAATTCTCATGATTTCATCACGAGACCCTCAACTCCGGAAAAAAACCTCGTTCTGAGGTTAAATGACAAATAATTGTTTACTCAGATTGAACGCATTTTTATGAAAAAGATTAAGAGGACATTTTCCATCAAATTCTACGTAAAACATGACGTGATAATTTTTTCCGTTTTCAAATTTTGAATTTTCAAGATGATGTCCGCCATCTTGGATTTCGACTTTTTTCCAGGAATAACTCAAAATGTTACTAAAACATGAAATGATTGGAAAAGTATAATTACAAACTCTTATTCTTTTATAATGAAAAACGCACCATTTTTTGGAAATTCGGCCCCATTTTGTCGCCATCATTGAAAATTGAAAATTTAGTCAAATATATTCTCTAGAACTGTTTTGATTGAGGAAAATGACTGTGGATCAAGAAAAACTCACAATAACATTATTTTCTCGTTAATACTAGAGAAAAATTAATGTTTCATGAGATTTTATGCAATGTCCGCCATTTTGAAAAGATTAGAGTCAGTTGAGGTCGGCAAAATAAATCCTATCATCAACTCCAACTATTGCCTCCACCTCCCTCCACAATCCGTAGTAGGTTAGAGTAATTTTTGGACTAAAAAAAAAATATATAAAAAAATCCCCAAATTTTCAATACTTTTCTCCATAAAGTCAGCCATATTTTTTTCTAGAGCATTTAATCACAATTCTGACCAGGAATTCGAAAAATCACATCCGAAAACATTAGGATAAGTGGTTTTTATTGAGTGAATTCATTAATTTCCCTTCGAGATTTCCGCTCCAAAAAAGAACGAAAAATTGTGTTCGTTTGGGGGTTAATTGGTTAAGGGGAAATAGGTAGCAGTGACCTAAATTAAAATTCTAGTATTTTCGTAAGGAAATATGGGATCCACATCATATTTTAGGAAGATATTATTGAATGTAGGTAGAATGGCTATAATATCAAAAAAAAGCTTGAAATGATATATAAACTTTCAAAAATATCGGTCTCACCAGAAAATCTTAGAAACGTCTTGGAAAATATTTGCGAAATAGTTTTTTTCTTAATCATCAAACATACAAAGTCTTTTTATTCTTGGTACTTTTTCGAAATCTAGAGATCTGTTAAATTTATACGAATTCTAATTTGTATTTCATTTCTGATGTTTCATAACAGGTTGTAATGCGTTTTTATACTCCACTTGATAACTGTGGAAAAAATATAAACAAACAAATATTTTACTAGCCAAAAAAAACCTCAAACGAAAATTTTTTCAAAGGTTTGCAAAGGCTGCAAAGTACTTGCGAAATATTTTTTTCCTAAATCATCAAGTGAATACAAAGTTTTCTTATTCATTTTTTTTCTATATTTCGATATCTGCTAAAGTTGTGTAGAGTTGAATATTTTCCACAGTAATTACGGAAAAAAATATTTCACAGATAGTTTGCAAGCCATTTTTAAGATTTTCTGAGGTCGAATCAGATTTTTGACAAAAAAAATTCGGAAGTTTCATTTGAAGTTATTTCTGCTATTCTGGCCTTTCATTTGGGTCTATTAATAATTATAACCTTTTAAAGTCTGGGTCTCATGCTTCCTTACGGAAATACGAGAGTTTCAAATTCCAGGAGCCGCCACTGGCTAAAAGTATGTCCACAAAAAAATATTTTTACAACAATTATTTATGAAAATTGAATTAAATGTAATGTAATTTATTCACAAAAAATACAGTTGTTACAATAAGAGCTAAAAAATATTCACTTTTTCAATTAATAATAATTACTTTAACTTACAAGATTTACGTTTTTAGGAAATATATATTTTAATAAAATAGTAATACAATACTTTTAAGTATTAAATATCGAATATTCCATAAATTATCTTAAATATTTTTACTTTTAAGTGTTCCAACTCCATTTGGGACATATAAACGTTTGATTCTACTTATTTTGAAATCAAATAAGTCATGATCAAATCAAAAATGATATACAGGGTGCCATGGGGCACCCTGTATATCATTTGTTCAGATATCAGATTTTATAGGAACATTTTGTTTCCCAAAATTAAAATGGCCATAACTTTTTGAAACAAAAATATTTTGTAACAAATCGAAAAACGTCTCCTTATATTTGTTTCTAGATTATGAAAAAAAAATATACTGCAAATATTCCACAGAGCGTTACTGAGAACCCAGGGAGTGCTCCAGTGTTTTTGAAAAATTTTTCGCAAACTTTGCTGACGCTTTTTTCACTATAAATCCTTTTCTGTAAGAGGTGTATAATAGTCATCACCTAAAAAGTGAAGTGGGTCCCATGCGTCGTTTTCAAGATATGGCTAACTGAAATATCACGCACCGCCACTGCACCTCGTACATAAAATCATAAAATCAAACAGACTATTGTAAAATAACTGTTAATATTAAAATAATTTTCGTTATCATTGTTGATAAATTAATATTACTGATACGTACTTAACTTTCATGTAATCCCATCTGATTTTTTATAGACAGGGTTGTGTCAAGACTCAACAAAAATAATAGCTAATGTAAGCTCTTAACGCAAGAAACCTAGCTAAGGAAGCACATTTCCCTAATGAAAGTAAAGACTAAGGCAGTGAAGATAACTTAAGGGCTACCCTTCGATGAACAACCGCGATGCAGGAAGCGTAGGGCTCTAAAATTTGAAAGTAGGACGCGATAATGATTGTAATAAGTAGGACTTCCTAAATGTGGGCTACAAACAGTACCGGATCCGAGTTACCATAAGCAATCCCGTGAGCAGAGTTGGGCAAATTTTAGTCGTTTGATGACTAATGACTAATTTAGTCATTAGTCATTAGTCATGAACAAAAGCGACTAATGACTAATTTATTCATTGATCGTAACAACAATAATTAATGACTAAATTAATCATTAGTCGCGGAAATCATTCATAACTAAATTAGTAATTATTCATTAGTCACGAATAACCGCCAATCAGTAGCCATTAATCATGAGTAACCATGAATCATTAGTTATCAGCCATGACTAATCACAACAAATTAAAAAAAAACTGGAAATGAAATAAAGTGTAAAGAACAAAGTTGTAAAAAACTACGAGTTGGAAAATACGAAAAATTATGAAAAACCAAAATAGTTAAAAAATTAAAAATTAAGTATTAAAAATTTAAAGTCAACTAAAACATATTGATAAGTAATGCAAGCATTACAGGGACGTCCCATTAGGTGGTGTTCAGATCACTACATCGGTTGGCAATAGCGAAAATATCATATTTTTTCATTATTCACATTGTTTCGTCACCCCTTCAACCCTTACAGGAAGAGAACGGTTCATCGCAGAGGGCTGGGGTCGGTCTCAAAAAATCAAGAAAATAAAAACCATATAACCATATAAAAAACCATACCTCGCTATTAAAATTTTCGGAGCTACGGCAATTTGAAAATTTCAACCCCCGATTTTCATCCCTTGTATATGACTTACAGTAACACCGAGCTTCGAAACCCAACTAGATCCCGAACGGAAGGCACATACCGAATTTCATAATTTTTGGAGATGGTTAACTGGCAGTCACGGCTACGGCGGACGAACGGATTTTTTTTCATTGCAGATTCTTATTCTACGTCCCTTGAAACGTACATAAAATTTTGAGGAGGGGGGGTGTAAATTTTTTTTTTTCGTGGTCGACTCCAAGGTTTGTTATTGAAAATAATATACCAATAAGTGTTTTTAGTGATTAGGTCATGATTAATAAATTGTTAGTCGTACTAATGATTGATTAAATCATTTAGTCATCAAATAGTCATGACTAACTAATGATTAAACTTCAATCATGACTAACCATCAATCATTGGTATGATTAACAACTAATCATGACTAAACCGCAGTCGCGACTAAATCCTATTACTAATTTAGTCATGGTTAAAGATTAGTCATTTTACTTTAATCATTAGTCATTTAGTCATATTCTGCCCAACTCTGTTCGTGAGTTATCGAAGTTTAAAATAAAAAAACAAAATCACTTTTTTGTTACAGAATATACTTCATTTTATATAGAAAAAAAGTATAATACACTGAATAAATTTTGTTGTTTTTTTTTCGCTTGTATTCGCCGGGATCGGTTTCACGGTTGGGGTCCAAACAGCAGTCCGCTGACATGTTTGGGGTCCATTTTCGATTATACCGCTTCTCTATTTGATCAATTTGCTGGTGAAATCTTTCTCCCGTGTTCGTCTCAAACTGCACCTAAATTGTCGGAGAAGAATTCCAAATGGGAGTGAAGAAAATGCAGCTTAACACGTTCACGACGATGTGTACAACATGTGGTACATGCAGGTTATTATCAAAAGCCGGTATGTGCCATATATGGCCATTATATAAAGTAAAATATGTTTGCTACAAACTCTAGGGCTAGATATCGGACTTTAATATTATATTACGGCTGTAGGTAAAGGGTTATGTACCATCTGTAGTACACCCGTTTTCAAATCACAGTATGATTTACGAGCCACTTTTTTTATCAATACAAATTTATTGGAAATTATATTTAACGACATAAAGCAATGAAGTTTTTCTTACAACTAATATGTGTTTGTCAAAAAAAACTGAAAATCCTACTTATCATCAAAACATAAAAAGAAATGAAAAATAATGTGGAACGAAAGTTCAATGGACTCTCTAAGAACTAGTTTATTATTGAAACAGTCTAATGACACCGTAGTACCACCAAACCAAACACATGCATTTATACAGGGGGTTTCATATTTCCAAGATTTACCCAAATCATATTTCCGAACACCCAAACTACCGTAAAAATGAGTAATCTTGCAAAACCAAAAGTCGTTGAATTTGAACCCGTCGATTTTTTAGCAAACAAAAAGAACATACTGTTTTTGATTTTAGGAAACACTATTCCGTTGTTCAGCAATATAAAACTTTTACAGACTCTCAGCTACGCACCAATTTGCGGTACTTATTTTATTACTCAAAACGTTATCAATTCAATATCTATATGATCCTTTTTATTTAAGTTTTATTTTTGTTCACTTTCCTAACTTTCCATAATGTTACTTATGATAGAAGATAGCACGTGTGAGACTGTACCATAGGTGGCGAATGACGGTTACAAACGAAAAATGTTACTCGGGGCCGTGGTGCGCATCGACGGTGCACGGCGAAATCAACTGAAATAAATAACGGCCGAACAGGTGGGCTTAAAAAAATGTTTACGGGATGAACGTGTTAAGTGACATGTGCAAGATTGGATACGTTCTAGAATTAGATCTTTGTAGTTCTCCGATTTCTTGTTACCTAGGAAGTTACTACATACATTTTTGAAGACAGTCCGCGCCCTATTTTCTTTTCTCGAAAGTGTAGTGTCAAAATTTCCGTCTTTAAAAAGTTCTCGTACTTTAACAATTTTTTTATAAGCGCTAGTTTTATGTGCTGAGGAAGTCTGCTGCTCTTCTAAGTGTTCATTAAGGACATTTTTCAGACCGGGCACAATGTTTTCACATAACTGAAATTCTTTAAAGACATAATGTTGGTTTCTGGCTCTGCTATCCCATTCGCATAAAAAAACAACAATATTTGGTGAAGCCACTCTGCAGTCTTGTATGTAGTGCAACAACTTTTAGATCGCACTAATATTCCACTTATTATTTTCGTATTTTATGCTTTGAAGTAATATACGCATGTCTTCATACGTTTCTTTCATATTTACAACATAACCCATGAAAACAGATGATTCTGCGTTTCCATTAAACAATTAAACTGCATCCAAACTTGTCTTCGAATCACTCGGTAGGTTTATAACATGTTGATGATCTTCTCTAGATTTTGCTTCGTGATACATAGGTAGAAATTATCGAAATAACACATTAGTTTGTAGGGACGGATTTTCATGCAGAACAGTGTAATTAATGATAAATAATTAAAAGCCATAAACATTTAAACCGAAATTAAGTCACCATGATACATACTTACCATTTAGAACTTACCACTTTGGTCCAGTTTTGTTCCTGATACGATACTGTCCTTTATTCGGTGCTTCTAAATACATACATTAATCTCTAAATACTTTATATGTTCCAATCTTTTCTATGAATCCAAAACAAGTGCTCTTGCATCGGTACTTGAGTAGCGACAATTTATTTATAGATAATGTAATCAATGCATGCATAACCAATTCGGGACAGACTTTAAGCCGTATCAGAACTATCAGTAAACTATTAATTTTAACACTTTGAGCCCGTACAGCCAGCCTAGTGATCGATTGGCCATGGAAAGCAAAATTTCAGAAATCCAACCAATTTCACCGAAGGTCACTTCCCGTGAGAATTTTGCGGGGTCCTTTCGTCACTTGAACTTGAACCTGGATCCGGCCCTGTTTGTAGGCCGCGATTTGGAAGCGCCAGTGGTGGTTGGCCGGTGTAATCCGGGCTTCCCTTAGGGCCTAAAGAATCGCGATTTTGAGATATGATTCAGGACAGGCTCTCGGCCGCGTCGCATAATGCACCGAAGAAATTACCATATACAAACTTTGCCGAGCCGAGATTTTGTAATATTCATAATAGTTTCTCATTTCCCTGAGCAGCCATTCAATCTCGATGCCTTCTACAGATACAATGTACTCTAGCCGGCCTTCTTACGTAGATTTATACGCCGCGGCAGACCTTATTTATATTTAGAAAATGAGAAAATGTACTTCGGTGCTCTTATGAGATAGGCGTCTCGAGATGGGCTTATTAAACGGCTAATGTTATTAAAATATGTAAGTATACTTGTTCTTGTACAGGGTAGTACAGCGACGACTCTTGCTGACAAATATGAGGGTTGTAAATTACAAAAAATGTGGCGCAACTGATAATTTTTAATTTTTTATGGTCGAATCTGAAAGCTAGAAATATTTAGCCTCTTAAAAATGTTCATATATTTATGTACTGTTTAAATATTCTTGTTATTATGTTATTCGTGACAACATTATAGTAAAGAGCATATTGGAAGGGAAAGTCGATACGACGATCCTCGTTTCATCTGCAATTACTTGGTTTGTATAAAAAGTAATGTGACTAACTGTAAAAAATAATTTGTGGAAAAAAACCGCCAGCTGCGAACGTGCCGGGAAGTACAGTCGCGTGAGGAAAAAATGGGTCTCATTACTTTTTATATAGACCCTGTATAATCGGCTTCTAATAAATTTCTCTAGAAATTTCTTCTTGGCATGCACTAAACATAGTAAAATTTTGTTTTATCATATTTTTTGAAGTATCTTTGAAAACTAGTTGCTTTTTCTAAATGGTCTTTTAGAATAACGTCCAATTCAGCACTAAAGTTAATTGATATACATACAAAAAACTCCGGAATTAGATGAAAACGTGGATTCATCATGTCGTGTCCTCTCAATGCAAATTCAAACGCATCACAAAAACGCACTTAATTAATACACATATGTATGTAAAAGGTTATGCCAAAAGGTTATGCCAATGTAGAGGTTTACACCAAATAAAAGCAGCATTCTTTCACTTTCCAAAAATATATAAATTATTACATTTTACTTTCAAAGCGAATTAGTAATTGAAATTAATAAATCTATACTTCATTAGTAAATACTAACTACTTAAATTTTACTAAATTTTACTAAATACTAAATACTTAAACAAAAGCGTTATCAGTTGTAGTTATTGTTTTTATCTGTGTATGTATTTGTTTTTCATTTATATCTGTGTGTTAAGCATAATACAGTGTTCCTGCCAACAGTATTTATTAATCATACTCAAAAATTTCCTGTAAGTAACAAGTTTTTAACTGACAGGAAAAAATGACTTATTAACATTATAACAAAAAAAAAAAAACTTATTGATAAGGTAAATCGATTGGCGAATACTGCATCGTTCTGAGTTCGCTCTGTCAAAAGAGTATCAATGTAAATATAAAAACAAGATATCTCTGTATACATATGGGCCGTCCTGGCCCATACGTGCGCAATAAATTAATTCGAATTGTGACTATGAACTTTTCTATTGAATAGTTACATTGAAATTTCCTATTTTTTACACGAAAATATTTTCCCCCTTCCCGTCACTCTCAATCCCTCTAAATTATTACAAATCTACTAAATTTATAAATTAGGAATTGGTGGTGCATCAACTCGTTCGAAAGAGATATTGATTCTCGTTGCTGCACTATATTAAAGTTTTTTAAGAAATAACATTAATATTTTTAATATATTGTAAACTTAGTTGAAGTATTTTTTGTTAAATCATTGTCTTGGAAACAATTTGTAACTGACATGTAGAGGAGAGAAACAGGTCCTTTTAAAATAGACAAAAATATTTGTCCAAACACTCAAAACGCCTGAATTAAGAACACCATTAACTCTTTCACTTGTCACTTTATTCAAATTTACTCAAACTTTAAATTTACTTTAATGTGATTTCATTATTATTATTTATTTAACACAGCTGCGTAGTACTGAATAATCATTTAAAATAGACACAAAAACATTTATCAAAACACTCAAAACGCCTGAATAAGGAAAACCATTAACTCTTCTTTCAAAAACTATCCAGTGGGCTGATGCATTGAATTATTTTCAATCACTGACACTTTATTCAAGTTTACTCAAACTTTAAATGTATTTTAATGTGATTTCATTATTATTCGTTATTTAACACAGCTACTTGGTACTGAATGAGCATGTTGTAGGTAGTATTTTACAAATAAGAAGAATAATGATTTTTTCAATATTTCCTATTTTCCACTGCTTAAATTATGGTGACTCAATATCAACCTGTTTAATGTCTAGTTGGATAAATCCCCTCAGATACCTCCTCACGTTGTGTAAGTCAATATTCCTAATATCAACACTATCATCGTTCATGTTTTATATTTTCTATCTAATCCGACATTTTTCTGATAGCTTCCACGGCCTCCCCTTACTAGTTTGCCACCCTAAAGCAGTTTAGACCCCCGTCAGTCAATAAACTACTTGACTGGATTTCGATTTCGCGATAATATCAGAAGATCGCCCGAATCATGATTTATACGCCGAATTACGTGGCGATGATTTTTTTTCGGCAGTATGCTCCCTCTATCTAGGGGGTCGTGGGATGGTAATCTATTTTTGTCACACTGGATTAGCCGAAATAAATACACTACAAGTTAATCGACGATTTCGCTAGGAACGCCAGATGGGATTCTTGTGTTCTGCTACAGGCTAGTGCGTGGCGCCATAAATTTGAGTTAGAAGGCCGGATAATGAAGGACTCAGATAATACCAACGGAGTGTTCAAGATTCCTCGGGTCGGGACTTTGCGCTATTCGATGAAACGAAATTAGGGATACACAGGGTGTTCCATCTAAGACGGTTTCTTCCACAACTCTGTTAACTGTAAGTTAACCAAATAAAAAGTTGCCCAAAACCATGCAGAGCATATTTGTTAAATATTTCTGATCAAGCAGGGTGCTACATTTCATATACCTGCTAAATAACTTCGGTATTTTAATTGGAATATGTTTGTTCATTTTTAGATATCCCACTAACCACTAAAGATACCCATCACAGAGTAGGTCGACTTTATTAACATACGGTACCTAAAACCTACCGTCTTGGAGCTATTCAACTGTTTTTGAGAAATACGAGGTGTGTAAATTAAGTAATGAGACTGATTTTTTTTCATTCGAATAGAATTACAAGTCAGTATTGTATCCTTCAAAATAACTTCATTGAGAAGCCACACAGCGCTGGAGACGGTTCTTCCATTCTTCATAGCATTGCTGGAACTCATATGCTGGAATAGCTTTCAACTGGTTGGTTACAGCCGTTTGAATGTTTTCTGTGGTCCCAAAATGACGTCCCTTGATGTGATTTTTCAATCTTGGGAGAAAAAAGTCACAAGAACTCCAGTCGGTGAATAAGGAGGCTGAGGAGATAGAGGAATGTTTTTTACTGGCTAAGAACTCGTTTACTGAAATGGCTGTGTGACAAGGCGCGTTGTTGTGATCGTCATACACACGGATGACCCTTTTTCTGAGGATGATGGAATTACACGGAATGAGGATGACACGGAAGTTTTTCAAGAACCTCTCTGTAAAAGTGTTGATTTACTGTTTGATCTGAAGTCACAAATTCTTTAAAAAAAGCAAATCAGCTTGCATTTGATATTCTCCTTGCTCATTCTTGCTTTTTTTGAGTCTTGGAGAGCTTGAAGTGTGCCATTCAAGGCCTTGGCACTTGGTTTCCGGGTCGTGCTCAAACACCCAAGTCCCATCACCAGTAATGACACGTTCCATAAAATGGGGATCATTTTCAATCGATTCCAAAGAGTCAAGCCACTTCTATCTCTTGATGTCCTTTTGTTCCTGAGAAAGGATTTTGGAACCATTTTTGCGCAGATTTTTCTCATCCCATTTCGTTAGTCAAAATCTGATGAACAGTGGTGTGATTCAAATTTAACTCTTCTTCGATCATGATTGCCGCCAGCCGAAGAACTGAGTGCACAATATATCTTATTTTATAGACATTTTCATCTTTTCTTGACGATGAAGGCCTTCCGCTGCATGGTTCATCTTCAATCGACTCTCTTCCTTCTGAGAATGCCTTAAACCACCGAAAAACCTGGGCTCTTGAAAAAACACTGTCTCCGTAGGCGAGTTAAAGTTTTGCAAAAGTATCCGTTGCACTGTGTCCAAGTCTGAAGCAAAACCTGATGGCACACTGTTGCTCAAAATTAATGTAACTCATTTTTAAAACGCATTAGAAAAACCGATTTACGAAAACAGTCACAAAGAACAAACAAATGACTGAAAAATTCAAACTTGTAGATTACATGTTAAACTATCGCCCTAAGTCGTACTATTAATTATATAAGTAACTGAAAAACTATTAAATATAGGTATAGGGAGTACTAACATAGATCGATGCAGCATTTAATTCTACATTAAAATGTGAAGTAAAATATGGGTCATTGTATTTACAAAATTTGAGTTCGGATGGTTTGAAGTTGGGCTAAATGGTAGTTCTATTTAAACACCCTGTACATAATTGAGAAATAATAAAGGCACTGCAGCATAGCTTTGGGTTTCTACTGCTACAATGCCAATACTGCTGTAAAATTACCACGAAATGTAGTTTAAAATGATGAATCAAATTTCAAAAACCGGAAATAACGCATAAACCTTCCGGTATAACCGGAAATGCAGCCATCTTGAAAATATTTCCATCAAGTCCGCCATATGCCTGTTAGCGTATGTCCGAATTTTCAAAAATCACATTTCAAGTCATTTCCAAGCCCTAATACTTTTAACAAGTGGTTTCGATCAGTCAGAATATTTGCTTTTTTTGTCAGGGGTTTTATATAGACAAGCAATTACAACTGCAGAACTATCGAGAACGATCTAACAAGAACTGAGCAACTGGACGAATTAGGATTAACGTTCCCATGCGTACGGTTTTTACATTTTTGGTCAAATTCTATAAGAAACCTTATAAATAATGCAATAAAACTACTTATTTAGCATTCGATTGTCATAACATCTTGATATGGTTAAGTCAGGGAACGGCTATTTTAAAACGACGAGTAAAAAATATGAAATACGGTAATGTCTATGTTAATGTGAATTTTAAATCGGCTCGAGGCAAAAACTTGATATTCGCAGGAAGTATAGGTAGATGTTCTGACGGATACTCCACGTAAAGAACGCACTGTGCTCGTAATATTTATGGGGGAATTACTTTACGCGAGTGAGAACTCTTTAATTTCTTTTACACGTTCTGATAATTGCATACTTTAAAAAATGCAATTGGTTTGTGTCTCTAAATGGATAGAGTAGGGGAGACTGGTGTCGATTGGAACCAAATATACTAATGGTCGGATAATGCTTTTCCCAGATGATGACAACCCCAATGAAATTGATAGAAATATTTGGGGTCAGCAGGACGGAGCTACACCACATTTTTCATTGGAAGTAAGAGCCTATCTGAATCAAGTTTTTCCCAATAGATGGATCGGTAGACGCGGTGAAATTGAGTGGCCTGCTCGTTCTCCCGATTTGACGCCGTTTGACTATTTTTTAAGGGGTTACTTAAAAAATCGAAAGTCTACTTCAACAGACCAAATAACGTAGAAGATTTAAAAGACATAATAAGGCAAGAAATTAATCAAATCATCCCGGAAACAATTCAAAATGTTTTAGAAGAATTTCAGCAACGCCTCCATTATTGTCAATAAGCAACGGGCGTCCAGTTTGAACATTTGATTTAAACTGTTCTTCTGTTCTGTTTCATGTTGTTTTCTTTATTTAGTAACATTAAAAATGTAATATTTTTCAATAAAAATATTATAGAAATTAAAAAAATTGTATGTTGCAGGATGGTGAATTAAAAACCCTTTTCAAATGAGCTATCACACGCACCCTCGTTCCATTTAAAAATTTTAAAGGGGTAGCTGTCACTCCAAGGAGGTTGGAGGGGGAGGTATAAAATTATGCTCAAAATATGTCATTCGAGAATTAAAAATTGACGTGTTTCAGGATTTTACTCATAATTTGTAAATTACGAAGATAATGAATTTATCCGTTACTTATGGACCTCACTGTATGAGGTTTCGTGCATATGAATGTACTAGTCTTTAACTATAAAAAACCTGTTTTATTTTAATTTTACGATACAAAATGGTGGCACAGCAGCGCCCGCAAGGAAAAAATTCTCGGACGGTCGACATGGGCGTACCGCTACAGGTCACAGTTTTTAATCTGGAACAAAAAAAAATTAAAATATAGTCCAAAATCTAGTGAACGTCGTAGGATTTTTTGAAAAATAGATTTAAAGAAAATGGCGTTAATTTTAACGTTTTTCTTGCTTATTCGAAAAGTGCAAATTTCAAGTCAATCGGATAAAAATTGAGAGAGCTACTAGTACGCCCAGTTTGAAGTTAAAGTTTTGAGTAGTGAAATTTCACACGGAAAATCGCGCAAATTTTACTATATGACTACGCTCGGAACGACGACTTTTTGACCCATTTACAAGTTTTGCCCCCTCATAATCGACTTTTGTATCATTCTTGGATACTTGAAAGGGTTGCCTTTCAGGGGCAGTGGGACATATATGTCCCACCTATTTTTTATTCTTTTTTTTCTTCATATTTCTGACACCTTTTGCCCTATCTATAGGTACAAAAGTATTTTTTAAACTCTTGGGTACCTAATTTATGAAATTTTGGCGTAAAATTGCAATAATTAATTTATTTAAATACTTGTTATAAACAATTAACATCAAAAAATTCTGTTTTTTCAATTAAAAATGAGTCTCGGTAACGCATATGGCTACATCTCTGAACTTTTTTTTACGTATTCTCCATATATAGGTTTATAACAGTTTATCGTATTTATGGCTATAGATTCTTTTATGTAGATATTGTTTAGATTGACCTATATATACATCGTTACAGTTTTGGCAATTTATTTTATATACAGTATTACTTTCTTAATTTTTTTCGATATTGGGTTTTAGTTTTGTGAATAATTTTTTTTTTTTTTGGTATTGAACGGTTTATGGGCTATAGTGATATTATGTTTTTTGAAAATATTTGATATGTTTTCAGATAGTGTGGGTACGTATGGCATTGCTATGTGTTTGTTATTGTTTTGTTTTGGGCTTTTTATATTATTATTGTAAATTGCATGTATTCTACGTTTAATTATTGGGTTGTAAAAGTGCTTTGGGTATGAGTTTAACTCAAGTACCTTTTTAATTTTTATTAAATTTTTTTTGTCTGTGTTTTGGGTGTGATAATCTTATTGCGTGGTCAGTTAGACTATTGACTACGCTTTTTTTGTATGTAGTAGGTATATGAGAATTGTAATTTAGATATCTTTCTGACCAAATATTTTTTTGTATACCAGTTAGTTTCAATTTTTCCTTGATTGTTGTATGTAATGGTGATATCTAGAAAATTAATGCTATTATTTTTTTCAAGTTCATTTGTCAACTGTAGACGATTATGAAAAGTATTGAATTTATCTAATGTATACTTAACTTTATCTTTAGAGAGACAAATCAGGCAGTCGTCTACGTGATTAGATTTACTAGATTATTTATAAACTGACCGATAATCCCATAAGTTTATCAAGTTAATTGATCAACGGTCAAGAAATTCCAAATCTATTCAAAAACATTTTACAAATATGCACCACGTAATTGAGGGAAACTTTTATTTGAAGCATTTTTGTCTTAAACATACAATAACTTTTTTAAACATATAATTATATTTTCTTCACAAATTTAAAAATTTAGGAGTTAATGCTCCTCTACTATTTCTAGTATTTCTGTACTATTTTTTGTCTAATCAATTACACCCAACGTTTAAAAATTAATAAGCTAACTACAGTTCAACGCACGTCTCTTCTTTATATTACCCAACGGACGAGAGCTATGATAATAACGTGCTATTAAAAATTAGATCGGTCACGCAAAGAGAATTATTCCCTTCAAAAACTAGTCCGGAGCGACAAGCCGCGCCGTCGTTTAAAGTCTACCACCTGTCCTTAGACAATGCCCTTATAGCCCAATCACCAGGGAGAAAACCGGTCACTAATTGTTATCAGTAAACAAAAAATACGGTCCAATAGAGAAATAAATTCTCTAGCTAAGAAAAAGAAAGATAGCGTTTTTTGCTACTCGAGTTTTAATGGCGAACATAAAAAAAAAAACGTTTTTTTGCAAATAAAAAAAGCTTCAAGTCCTACACAAGAAAGTTAAATTAGAAAGTTGTAGGTCGTAAAAATGCGTGTCGAATGAAATTGGAACGAAAAAAACCGGTTCATAAACATTTAAGAACATTAAAAAAAAAACGTCAAAAATCGCGTTTTCGTATTTTTGCTGTATAAATTCATGCATTGAAAAGAACACAAAACGGGGCCCCCCAAGGGGGAAAAAGGAAAAAAGGGGGAAAGGGGGGGGGGGGAGGGGGGGGGGGGGGGGGGGGGGGGGGGGGGGGGAAAAAAGGGTGTTTGTTATTTTGGGGGGGGGGGGGGGGGGGGGGGGGGGGGGGGGGGGGGGGGGGGGGTCCCTTTTTTTGCATGGAAGATTCACCAAGACAATGCACCTGCCTATTCTGCTTTGTCTGTGAATGCTTTTTTTTGCAAAAAGGCAAAAATGAGCAAGTTGGAGATCAAATGCATGCTGATTTGCTTTTTTGATAGCAATTTCCCACAAAGTTTGTGCCTCCAGACCAAACAGTAAATTAACACTTTTAGAGAGAGGTTCTTGAAAAACTTCGAAAAAGAGGTCATGCGTGTGAGACTAAACATCAAGAACAACTCGATGTTGCATCACGACAATGCGCCTTTTCACACTACCATTTCAGTAAACGAGTTTTTATCCAGTAAACACATTCATGTGGCTCCTCAGCCTCCTTATTCGTCTGACTCTAGTCCTTGTGACTTCATTCTCTTTCCGATATTGAAAAATTACCTCAAGAAACATCATTTTGGGACCATAGAAAACATTCAAACGGCAAATGTAACCGACCAAGCTATTACAGTATACGAGTTCCAGCACTGCTATGAAGAATGGAAGAACCGTCTCCAGCGCGGTGGAGCTTCCCGAGAAAGTTATTTTGAAGGAGACAATATTGCATTGTAATAACATTCTCAGTCTCATTACTTAATTTATACACCTTGGATATAGTACGTTCTCATTTTTTTTAAGTACAAGGTAGATAAAAAAGGCAATGGTATGCAACTTTAATTTTTCTAGCCAAATTTAATTAAACGAATTTAACACCCTGCATAATTTTCCAAGTTTAGATTCTCCTTAAATTTCTATATAAATTTTATTAACCATGTCAATGCAAATTTTTTTACGTAATATTTTTTGTAGTAATGCAATAATAATAAACAATAAAATAACATAAAAAAAAACATAATATTATTACAAAAGATTTTTTAAATCAACCTGTCACAACTGAAGACAGCAATAGTTCTTTTGATATTTAATCAATGCCTATCTTATTAATTTAAGTGTGGAAAAAGAGTGTGGAAGCTGACTACGAATCTAGATCTGAATCTGAAAATATTGGTATCTCCTAGATCATCAACAAAAAGCATAGGACATGGTTAATAAAATTTGTTTAGAAATTAAAGGAGAATATAAAAATGGGAAAATATAGAGGGTGGTCCATTTATAAAATTAAAGTTTACCTGTTGCCTGTTTTATGCACCGTGTACATAAACAAATGAAATTGGGACACCCGGTATCGAGGCTACAAAGTTTATGTCCAAATATCATACTTTTTACAATACAACATAATGTCAAGAACTAATCTATTATAATACTAATAAAATAATAAAAATACATTATTATAACTTATCCCATAATTGTGGGAAACAAATACATTCTATTATTGGAAACAAATAATATATGTATCCTCTTTCTGTTTTATTCCCGTTGTAATATTTTCGCTTCATGCATTTATAATTGGTAATTTCGGTATTGCCTGCACGTAAATATAAATCCTAATATATTCATTACAAATATATACATAGCGTCTGCTGGCTCACGTGTAAGATTCAATATCTAGAAAATTGAATTTCATCTCACTATCCGTATCTTTCGATTCATATTTCATGAATACAGATAATTCAAACGACTGAAAAGTAATCCCTGATATCAGTTTAGCCCACGTGTTATGCGCTGTTATTAATGCTGTATATTGAAATTGTCAGATTAAGCGACTCCTTACTACGTTCAGTAAAAGGACTACATTAAAATTCATTCAATACGTTCTTAATAACTTAAGCAGTATTAAATATGGCATACTGCATGTCAGCCAGTTAGACACTAGTCTTGGAAGAAAGGACATATTATACAGGGTCCAGCAAAAGTGTGGAATAATGCATACCTATATCTCTTCAATCATTTTTTATAAGTAACTTCTTTAAATAAAACAATATTTAAGTCTCGAAAACTTAGGAATACACCTAAGAATACACCACATACTTAAAATTAAGTCTAGAATACACCCAAGGAACGGTTACAGAACACACACCCAGAAGCCGCGGTGGAATGACAACTGGCTGTAATATGTTGCGTATTTTTAAACGCGAACAGTGCCAGAGGTTCGAGCTAGGTCAACGAACTCGAACAGCGATAACTTGCACTTGAAATTCAAACCTGCTGAATCGTACTAATGAGGTACTTACGCAAGGAAATCAATCACAAAGGCAAAAAAAGCCAGGATGAGCAAATCCAAATTCAAAGCGATGATGATTCACTGGGTCCCTGAGGGTCAGGCGGTCAATCAACATTATTACATCGAGGTTCTGGCGACCCTTCGTGAGCGGGTGAGAAGACGAAGACCCGATTTGTGGAAGACCAAATCATGGAAGATTCACCAAGACAATGCACCTGCCTATTCTGCTTTGTCTGTGAAGGCGTTTTTTGCAAAATACGGAATTACTGTGGAACATCCACCATACTCGCCCAACCTTGCCCCTGTGATTTTGTTTTATTTCCCAAGGTCAAATCTGCGCTGAAGGGGACAAGATTCGAAAATGTGGACGCGGTTAAAGCCAAAAGCCATGGAAGTTCTTAACCAGCTGACAGAAGCGGACTTCCAGCACTGCTTTCAATAATGGAAAAGTTGTATGGAGCGGTGTAGAGATCGCCAAGGGGAGTACATTGAAAGCGAAACAGTGCTACTGTAATTGGTAACGAATAAAAAGTGTTATGATGACAGCAGTCCGGTTATTTAATAGCGACACTTGGTAATGCTTAACGCTATCTCAACATTCTCAACCATTTTTTATAAGAAACTTCTTTAAATAAAACATTTTTATTTACGAGACTCGAGCTAGTTTAAGATAAAAAAAGAGAGATAACAGTAAAATATTAAAGACAGAGCCGAACAGTGAATAAAAATTGTTTATATATGGAATAATTTATGAAAGAGTACATACTTTCAGTTAAAACTTTTAAAACATAAGAACATAAATCTATCTGAAGGGTATACAACGCGTGTAACGTTACGATCCTCAAATTTATTTACTTTCCGAGATAATTTTCGGACGTATAGGGACTCTAACGAATTAGTTCATACAAATATGTGGACGTATTGCACTAAAAATATTCACACTATTTTATGGTTTATAATTCAGAGTAGTATAACATTTAATATAAATATCCGTTTTGACACCTCATGAAAATTTTATATAATCGTATGCATATTAGGCTGAATTAAAAAAAAATGAAAATTATGAACCATAGAGTTCTGTTTAGAAACCAAAAAATGGATGCCACAGCTGTAGAACAGTAGAAAAAAATAAATGAAAATGCCAAGAATATGCACAAAAAACACAGGCCCACAAAAAATTTTTTGACTATGGATAAGAACATTGATTTTCCCTGTATTTTTTGACGCTGAATCCAAATCCGGTGCCCGTTTAACCGTATCACGTCAGGATCAAGGTCATTTCAAAGTCAAATCGCGAAATAAAGGCTTAAAAGGGAATAAACCCATATATCTTTTTATTTCTGGGGTCGCTGAATCTAAATCCAGTGTCCGTTTAACCGTATCACGTCAGGATCAAGGTCATTTTAAGGTCAAATAGCGAAATAAAAGCTTAAAATGGAATAAACCCATATATCTTTATATTTCTATACCCATATATCTTTATGTTTCTGGGATCGCTGAATTAGAATCTGCTGTTATTCTTACCATATCACGTGACTTCGAAGAGCACTCTAAGGTCAAATCACTAAACCATGCAATAATGAGGCAAAAGATTGTATCTTTATGTTTTTGAAGTTGTTGAATCAAAATCTGAAACCCATGATAGAATACCGTAAATGGTCTCATTTTCATCATGTAGGTACCTTAGGCTGTATTAGGGAAATGTGGTTAAGGATTTTCGGTTTCGTGAATGTATTGCTATTATTTGTTAAGGTAAAAGATATGTAAGTCCGTGTATCCATGTACATTTAAGATGAGTTGATACCAATTCTCGTTTGAATATCGTCTAACTACATAGTAATCATCTTACTGAAAATCAGTGAGTGAATCATTGAATAAACGTGTTTAGACTCCTTCAACGAGACACACACTTTTGCGTGTGTGCGCTAATGCACGCGTGTGTATAAGAGCGTGTATGCGTGAGTGTGTACTTGCGTGCGTATATAAATGCATGTGTGCGTGACTGTGTGCATGTGCGTGCATATAGAATGCCTGCTGCCCCAGAGGATGCTGGAGACGGTGACCACTGCCTCAATTGAGGATGTGTAGAATGATCCATTTTCTGATTCTCTGGAGTAACGAAGCCAGCGAAGACGCGCTGCGCTACAGGGGGGCGTTAGGGTGTGAGAATGATCTCGTAGTGTGTCCGACGACGAGTTGACTTTCTCCTCGTCAAAGTCGGAAAACCCTCATACTTAGACCTAGGGAGGTATGAGGGTTATCACCCCTAGGACGGTGGACTCGCCTGCGATCGGAACAGGATCCCTAACGTGCGGGTTTCTTTATACACGTGTGGAACTTTAATTTGGAAGCATATAAAATGCTAAGATAATACCTAAAATAATACCTTCCACAAAATATTGCCAAAGCTTCACCTATCACAAACAACACGATATATTCCCCCTATCGTGTAGCTCCGCCTTCCGCGTCTCGAGTCGGCAGTTCGGCAAGGTTCGGCAATGTTTCGCGTTTCGCGTTTCGCTGGCGACCATTTAGCTCGCGCCTCGAGCCGTCTAGGCGTAAGTATACCTAATAAAATTGGTGTCTCGTTTAATACTCCTTAAAAATGTCCGCTTATACCGTCGAGGAAAAAAGACAAATTATTAAATCGTATTACGCTGGTAATTCACCGCAAGAAATAATTGGCAAGTTTGCGTTTTCGTTTGAAAATCGACAGGTTCCCGTAAGGTCTACAATTTTCAAAATAGTTAATAAGTTTGAAACTTATGGATGCCTACAAAATTGTAGAAAATGTTGTCATTCAGACGATGACCAGCCTGTTAGAGCGTTACCGGAAGAAAGGGAACTTCGCGAGACTGCTGTTTGTAGTTTAGCTGAAGTTAACTTTCCCTGTAATAGCAACCAAATTTCTGATGAACTTGATATTCAGCCTCGAACGGTTAGGAAAATTTTAAAGCATAACAAATTTAAATGTTACAAGTTACAGACTACTCAAGAAATATTTCCCGAGGACCAGACAGTCTGAGATTGAGATCTGTTTATAAATACGGACGTAAAAAACATGCACTTATGATTACGCAATTCTACTGTTGTGCCTTGTACTAAACCGAGTACATCCACCACTTACCAACGATCTGCAACTGAACTAATCTAATGCTGCAGCACCGAACATAAACAAAGGTCCACTCTAAGCTCCACCCACTAATGCACTCTCCTTGCCCCGTCTCGTATATCAGCGATTGTCGATGGCCGGCATTGTAGGGGAGTACATTACGTATGACGTCTGCTCCGCCTATCTTGCCCTACCAATATTCCATGCATTTGAAATGCATGTAATAGAATCTCCTATGCTTCCAAATTAAAGTTCCACACGTGTATATCCATGGCTTCTCCTCTTTTAAGCGTTTATTTCGCGATTTGACCTTGAAATGACCTTGATCCTAACGGGCTACGATTAAACGCACACCGGATTTGGATTCAGCGACCCCAGAAACGGAAATATATATGGGTTTATTCCGTTTTAAGACTTTATTTCGCAATTTGACCCTGAAATGACCTTGATGTTGACGTGCTACGGTTAAACGGACACCGTATTTGGATTCAGCGTCAAAAAAATACACGGAAAAACAATGTTCTTATCCATAGTCAAAAATTTTTTTTATGGGCCTGTGAAATTAATCAAGGAACTGTTGTTTAAAAGTTTCCTGTAAAACAAATATAGTAAAAAAGATTTAGGCATTACTCCCGTTTTTTCGCCGGACCCTGTAAGCTTATGTAAATAGAACTTGTCCTTTGAGAGCGCACGCCAATCAAATCACCATAAAAATGATATTGTATTTTCTATTAAATAAAACGTATCTGACAAATCCTTCATTCTGCTATGCAGGAAATATCCGAAATTGAATTCAGAATATTTCGGCGTGCGATAGATTGACGGTAGCATCGAAAATGCAATTTAAAATATTATATATTCGATCTACACGCAGCTATTTGCTCCTTTTTTTTAAGAATACGTGATTCCAACGGTAGTACGTACATTTCCTCCATACAAAAATGTCGACGTTTTGCACTAAAAATACTCAGACTATTTTATGGTTTATAATTTAGATTAGAGTAAAATAACATTTAAAATAGTTATTTAGGTACGTTCCTATTCGAATGTATTATAATTGTTAGAGTCCGGAGAGCAAAGGAACCTTAGTCACAAGACAGATAACTTGCATACATACGGTAACCATGCTATAACATGTCCTTACTGCCACTCGAGTTTCCATAAATTATTTATCAATGACATGGATTAAATTAGTATACAGTGTGGAACAGCCAAATGGAATAAATTCAGTAGCTCCATTAGTATGCATTTTTTTTAGAAAATCCTCCGACACGTCAATTTCTAATTCTAAAATGACATCTTGCGACGTAAAAATGTCATCCCTAAATTCAACCCCCTTCAGGTGACATCTGCAACCCCTGAATTTTCAAATTGGAAGTAGGGGCTTGTGATACTTTATTTGAAAGGTCTTTTAATTCTCTATTCAAAACTGCTATGGTTTTAAATTTTATTGCAGAAATTAACAAGAAAAAAATTTTAATTTCAATTTTAGGTTCTGAAATGTTAATGATTGGTTACGGAGAGAGAACACGAACGCAAGCCGAAGTTGTTCGCCTATTTCAAGAAAAATATCCGGAGTTGCTGCCGATATTTCGAGGTACCGTTAGTAAAATAGAGAAGCAGTTTCGGAAACGTGGACATGTACGGCAGCTAAAGAAAAATCCTCCCAATTAACTCAGTGATGATCAGAAATTGTATGTAATGCTTATGCTTGGGAAAAATCCACATACGTCGAGTCGTCAAACACCTTCAGCCTTAAATATTAGCCATTCCTCGATTCTCCGCGTATTTACAGAAAATCAGATGCACCCATATACCCTGGTACCAACTAATGAGCTCGCGAAAGACGATTTTGATAGACGAATTCTATTTTGTGAACAAATGATGCAAATGATGGATGGCATACTTTAAAAATAGAAAATGTTTTATGTTCAGATGAATCTACATTTACACTTCACGGCCATGTAATCGCCAAAACTGTCGTTACTGGTCGAGAGAAAATCCTCACTGGATGAAGGAACTACACACGCAAAACCCTGAGAAAGTTAATGTTTGAGCAGGAATAATTGGAGAAAATATCATTGGTCCCTTCTTCATTGACAGCAATTTGAATGGAGAAACTTATTTAGCGCTGCTCGAAAATAATGTACCGACGATGGCAAGCTTGTATCCAGCTGAAGCAAACTCACAACTTCCAGGTAATGCAATATGGTTCCAGCAGGATGGTGAAAAGATAATAAAAAGACCTTTCAAATGAAGTATCACAAGCCGCTACTTCCAATTTGAAAATTTAGGGGTTGTAGTTGTCACCTGAAAGGGGTTGAATCTAGGGATGACATTTTTACGTCGCAAAATGTCATTTTAGAATTAAAAATTGAGGTGTTTCAGAATTTTCTAAAAAAATGCATAATGGAGCTACTGAATTTATTCCATTTGGCTGTTCCACACTGTATATCCTTTTTAGGCGCCTGCCAGCCACCTTTCTTGTAGCATCTGTCGCATCCGACAGCAGCAGCAATACATGGCGTTTGTTTACTTCAAAGTTCTTCTCGCCATTCTTGCCAACATCCTTGAAACTATCAAATGCCCGTCCATGGCTTTTGATGACGGACGCTGTACCGACATGTTATTCGTCGTTTCGTGAACACGAATCATGCACCGATCAGTGCAGTTTAACTAATACTAACAATAAACGTAATTCTGTTCACGTTTGGAGTTATTTGATTGAACTACAATTGTTCTATGTACATATTATACAGGGGTTTATTATATACTTTAAATGTGGCACATATAATAGTATTCCAGTCGCGGTCCTGGAATCTATTATTAACCTACGGACTCTACTTATAAGAACTTAGGCATCATAAAATACGAGGTGTGTGAATTAACTAACGAGATATTTTTATTCGAATAGAAATACAATTCAGTATTGTCTGAGGCTGAGGAGCCACAGGAATAATGTTTTTACTGGCTAAAAACTCGTTTACTGAAAAGGCTGTGTGGCAAAGCATATTGTCGTGATGCAACATCCAGTTGTTCTTGATGTTTGGTCTCACACGCATGCCCTTTTCTCGAAGTTTTTTAAGAACCTCTCTGTAAAAGTGTTGATTTACTGTTTGGCCTGGAGGCACAAACTCTTTCCAATTCCCTGGCTTTCAAAAAAGCAAATCAGCACGCATTTGATCTTCGACTTACTCATTTTTTTGGGCTTTGGAGAGCATGAAGTGAGCCATTCCATACTTTGGCGCTTGGTTTCCGGGTCGTCGTCAAACACCCAAGTCTCATCACCAGTAATCCAGCCAATCTCATAAACCAGCAATCTGAAGGCACATATCCCGTATTCTATCGACATTTTCATTGGTTCTTGAAGATGAAGACCCTCCGCTGCGTGGTTTATCTTCAATCGACTCTCTTCCTTCTGAGAGTGCCTTAAGCCACCGAAAAACCTGGGCTCTTGAAAAAACACTGTCTCCGTAGGCGTGTTGAAGTTTTGCAAAAGTATCCGTAGCGCTGTGTCCAAGTCTGAAGCAAAACCTGATAGCACACCGTTGCTCAAAATTAATGTGCATTGTACAATGTAAAAAAAACGAGAACATTTACGAAAACAGTCACAAAGAACAAACAAATGACTCTAACAAGTTCAAACTTGTACTGAAGGTGCGTTACATATTATCCTACGGCCCTTGCAAGTTCCGTCTCCGCAGTGTTGCTAGATCGGGTGCAACGTTGCCAGTCTCATTTCTTAATTTACACACCTCGTACATTGATATAGAACAATTTGTGTAGTTTACATTACTTTTAGTACATTATTCTATTTTTGTAATAATTGTTTAAAATACGTTGTTTTTTCACAAATTGTTAATTTAAAAAATTAGCGGACGGTTTCTGCTCTACGGACCCCGCGCATTGTGTTCTACGCAAAAAAAATACATAGGGAGCCGTCAAAACTAGCCCTATATGTTTCAAGAACACATAAAAGTCTGCCTACTGGACTGTAGATGGAGCTGGTATCTTAGTATCTTACCCTTATGGCATTTTTTATTTTATTTTTTTTTTTTGCTTCTTAGAAGATGCCGATCAGTAATTAGTAATTATTTAACACTGTACCCAAAAAAAGGATGTTAGACGTATTTTAAAATATTTTAAGGTCCCCTTTAATTACACAAGTCTACAAAAAAAAATGTTCTGTCTTTGCGATCAGACCCATAATTTCCTATGTATTTTGATGCCCTGAATCAAAATTTGGCAAAAAAAATTTCTACCGCATCAATTTTTCTCTCCACCCTCATATAACCCCCATAAACTCTTATAGAGGAAATACATTTTTTTTTGTTTTTTTGGGTCGTGATCACGAATCTGAAGTCAAAAATGATTTTTGACATAATTCATTTTTGACCTTGGAATCGTAATCAGCAACCCAAAAAACTTAATAATATGCATTTAATATCAACTTTTTACTTTTTAGTGAAATTTGACAGCTTGTTGACAGCTGTAATTAAGTCGAAATTTATTCTTGACTTCAGATTCATGATCAGCGACCCAAAAAACCAATATAAATTTTTTTTTTAAATTCCCTCTATGAGAGTTTATGGGGGTTATATAGGGGGTGGAGAGAAAAATTGATGCGGTAGAAATTTTTTTTGCCTTTGGTTTCAGTGCATCAAACATAGGAAATGATGGGTCTGATCGCAAAGACAGAACATTTTTTTGTAGACCTGTGTTATTAGATTGCTATTATCCGCATGTTGTTATCAGAATATGTGAACTGGACTCAAAACTTTTTTTTAAGAGAGACATTTAAGTGAGAATGTTATTATTTTTAATAAGCTCTCAAGAAAACTTCAAATCATTTGACGCCAGGACTATAAATTATTTTTTTTAATTGGTTTGAAGTATTGTTAAATTGTTGCTATAAATTCTGAGGCGTCACTTTCAGAAGGCAATGAAGAGAAACGGCAACATATACCTAACATTTTAGGCATATATGAGACATAAAAATTGTATATCCAGTTTTATATATCAGGGCTACGACCAGGCCAATATCTCCCGCCTGCCATCAAATTCTCAAACTATACTTTTAAAACAGTTGCGTGCTTTATAGCTTCATGAATATAAAAACGTAAGTTATTAGAGATGCTAGTAAAAGGCCCCGATGGGCGAATTTAGATCTCCAATAATTTAAAGCCTAGGCGGTTTATGGAGATTTTCGATGCAATTTTTTAATACCAACATTATTAGTCTTTCAACTGATTCTTGGGTTAGACGTGCTTGTAGATAATTATACCTCTTTCACTTGTTACGGGATATTTTTCAGACACGCAATTTATGAATAATTTTTGATATTGTTTATTACTGTGATTAAGTAAGGATAGAAGAGTGAAAAACGTTACCGCTGTGTCTAATCAACAGCTTCACATACAAATATGCGAATATATAAAACCATTTATTTTGCTCTGTTTTATACTAGTTACTTTTGTAGCACAATTACAAGCAAAACGATTTCTACTGTTTCCAAATCAGTTTTAATAAGAAAAGTATTGAATTCTAAACTAAATTCTATTAACATACAGGCTGTGTCTAAATAACACCGAAACAATGTAAGAGGTGATTCTGCGATGAAAATTAATGGGGGTTTTCGGTATAACCTTTTTTGAAAACACCCTCCCTGAAAAAAAATTGTTTTTCTTTTTTATCTTCTCTGTACATTAAGCTAAAGAAACGAAACTTGGTGAACAGTATATGTTAATAAAACTACACTTTTTGGAATCTTGTCACCCCTGTAGTATTTTTCTAAGGGGTTGAAATATCAACCCCTAAGATGTTTTTTCTTATAACTTCTTTTCGACAAAACTTTTTACACTTAAAAAGTATATCTGAAAAGTCACATTCATTTACTAACTTTCTGATCTCTTCAAGTTTTTTCAAAAAGTTAGAGATTAATGAGAAAACAAAGTAAATGTATTACAATGCATTTTCAAAAGACGAGCTGTTTAACGCGAGGGTATTTTGCCGTAAGATCTAGTTGCCGGTTGTTTACAATGGAACGCATAGAAAAAATTGAAAGAGGGATTGTGAAATGTCATTAAATTTTTCTTACTCTTTCGCAAGTTTTATGATTTTATGAAGAAAATAGTTGGTAAACCGAAAATATGGTTAACTATTCGAATTTTGAAATGGCAGACATGCATTTTACATATGGGTGTGCTAACAGTAATGTATTGAACGCGCAAATAATTTATGCTGAACAGTACCCAGAACGTAGATTACCCCATCGTACTCCATTCACAAATATTCACCAACGCTTGCGGGAATTTGGTAAATTTGAAAAGAGAAGTCGTGTCTCTGGCCGTAACCGAGAAGTCAGAACTGAAGCTCTGGAAGAAGACGTACTTAATTAATTTGATCGAATAATCCCCAGAAACCAGAACAGGATAATCACCAGGAAAATAAACAGTGCCCTAAATGTAAGCCATTCGGTAGTTTTTAGAATTAAAAAAAAAACAACGGTTATATCCCTATCATTTTCAATGGGTTGAAATTGATACCGTGCAGGCAAGTGAAATCGGTCCGAATGAGGTGATCTATAGCCATAAGTTCGTTAAGGAAACGATAGGACTAACGGGGTAGCCGACTTTGGCTAAAAAATTTTATTAGACAAATTTTCGATCTAATGCGAGCATTTACTGAAAACTATGAATGCCCCCGCATTTATACCGTGCAGGCAAGTGAATACGGTCCGAACGAGGTGATCTATAGCCATAAGTTCGTTAAGGAAACGATAGGACGAACGGAGTAGTCGACTTTCGCTAAAAATTTTAATAGACAAATTTTCGATCTAATGCGAGCGTTTTACTGAAAACTATGAATGCCCCCGCATTGATACCGTGCAGGCAAGTGAATACGGTCCGAATGAGGTGATCTACAGCCATAAGTTCGTTAAAGAAACGATAGGACGAACGGGGTAGTCGACTTTCGCTAAAAATTTTATTAGACAAATTTCATATGATTTTCAATGGATGCAGGCATTCTGCACTGATTCGAGATTTTTTTACCGCGTGTAGTTTTTTGTTAATGGTTATTTAACATGATCGGCCAAGAGCCACAATTCTTAAGAAATGTTTTGTTTACTGACGAGGCGAATTTCTCAAGAGACTGTATTAGAAATTTTCATAACAATCTCACTTGGGCCGAGGAAAATCCTCATGGCTTTTTTGAATGAAATCATAACTATCAATGTTTATTAAATGTGTAGCTCGGAATTATTGACAATCATTTAATAGGTCCCTATTTTCTTCCTCTGCGATTAGATGGTGACTCATATTGTCATTTTCTCGAAGAATTACCTGTTCTTCTTGAAGTCATTCCCATTCAAATTAGGCAACAGTTCGGTTTATGCACGACGGAGCACCAGCCCATTTTAGTATACGTGCAAGTAGTCACTTGGATTATGTGTATGTCAATCGATGGATTGGTCGAGGAGGACCTGTAAACTGGCCAGCCCAGTCCCCTGACCTCAATTTGACAGATTTTTGTTTTTTGTTAAATTATTATAACATTAAATTATTCATTCATTTTATTCATGTTCACTTCTGTTCTTAGTTCCAAACTTCTTAGCCTAATAGAATCATAGGTGAACTATTTGGTTGACTGTTGTTTAATAAAATGTTATTTAATCCTAATTTTACCCAACTTATCCCTGTCACTTGTCTCTTCAATTTACTTTCAAATTAACTAACCCAACTTAAATTAACCTAACCAAGTAATAAATCGAATATTAAATAATTTCAAAACAATAAATTTGAAGATAGGCCGCGATCAACACCTTTATTTAATCACTTCTTAAACAACATTTACTTTAAACAGCTCGTCTTTTTGAAAATGCATTAACTTTGTTTTCTCATTAATCTCTAACTTTTCGAAAAAACTTGAAGAGATCAAAAAGTTGGTAAATGAAATTTTTAGATATACTTTTTAAATGTAAAAAGTTTTGTCGAAAAAAAAGTTATAGGAAAAAACATCTTAGGTGTTGGTTATTTCAACCCTTTAAAAAAAATACTACAGGGGTGAAAACATTTCAGAAAGTGTAGTTTCACTAACAGATACTGTTCACCAAGTTTCGTTTCTTTAGCTTAATGTACAGGGAAGATAAAAAAGAAAATCAATTTTTTTTTCAGAATTTTTGGAGGGGCGTAACTTTTCAAGGGAGAGTGTTTGCAAAAATTTTATACCATAAACCCCGCTTAAATTTCATCGGAGAATCGGTGTTATTTAGATACACCGTGTATTGCTTTATTGAAATGGATGTTATAAACCTCAAAATTTAAATGAATTAGAAATTCTGATCCAGCTGTAACTTATGCTTTCCCTTAAATTTACAGAAAAAAAAAATAACTTACGATATGTGTAAATTAAGTAATGAGATTGACAATGTAGCGCCCGATCTAGCGATACTGCAGAGGCAGGACTTTTTGACAATCTATATCTTTATTATGATATTACCCCCCGGAAAATATTGCGATCTGCGTCATGGTTTTGCGTCACGTCACGCTTGGTAAAGATGGTTTGCCTAACCTGAAGGGGCAATATCTGGGGTAGGGAAAAACACTATCGAGCATCATGTTTTCTCTTCCCGATAACCTAATTGATTTTCTTTCCCTATTTCTTTTCTAGTTGATTTTCTCTTTTCTAGACATGCTAAGTACTACAAGTTTTCTATTTTCTAAAGCTTTTCTTTAGACTAGACTTGCGCTATCAGTCGCCTCGGCTACTGCTTTCCATAAATAGTCGCCAATAAAATAACAGCAACAATAACTAATTCCGATACGTCATCCTAGTAACAAATTAATGGCCTCCAATTATTCGTACCGAGAAGTGGAGCCCGGTAAATTGTTACAATACATCATTTATCGCATGCGGTTCGTAATCATTCTAGTAAGATGCTTGTTTCAGATTATAAGTGTGTAACGCCATTCTAAGATGTTGTAGGGACATTCAGTCACACCGCGGCATTCGGAGTCCCGCAGGGTAGTAACGGCGAAGCGAGGTAGCCAACATTAGTCATGTCCGGACACGACATACAGTGCTAGTCAAAAGTCCCCTCCCCCCCCCCCCCCCATCGTATCTCTTGAAATTAGACTAATTAAATTTGAAAAGTGAAAATAAATAAAATGTAACAAAACGACGGAATTCTCATTAAAAAAGTCATTACTAGTTTCTTTTGTAGAATATTTTATACAGGAGAAAGCGTTGCAGAGAGACATCAATTGGTATGTCGTAAATTTAGTTTATCTGGTCAATTTTAGAATATTTAATGCGTTTATTGGATATGTTGTTTAGGCCGTGACGAATTGGTTTTCTTGAAATTTTTCTAAATTGTTCCATTCGAGAAAATAGCCACAGTTTGATTTTTATATCACATCTGGCAAACATAAGGGTCTAGGCGAATGGACAGTGAGGTCCATCGCCTCTACGTCTCCTCCGCCACTGGATGGAGACGTAGAGGTTTAGGAATATACCGAGTTCATAAAACAGGGGAATAGACCCGAAAAAAGTTAGTGCTTTTGCTCCGCTCGATGAATACTTACGATTCGTGTTGGCTGTAATTAATTCTTGAAATTTGCTATTATTGTATTTGTTCAAACATATTTATGTTGTTGTGTTGACCAAAGCGACTCAACAATTAATTAGTATAAGGCTTGTGACCGGGGGTTAGTTCACTGCATTTGTATTGTTTTTGGTTAATTTAAATGGTTTGAGACTTTTGCTTGGGATGACGAAACCTAACACATATCCAAAATTCAGACGATTTGACCGAAACCCAATTTCCATAAGATTATTGCGGGGTCCTTTAATTCAGTAAACAGACATGTAAAAAATAGGAAAAAGGCCGTAGACTTGAATGAACAACTTTACCCCATCTGAATATCATGGCTTCGTTTTCAAAATGGCGTTCAAAGTTCGCAAAAACAGTTTTTATCATATAAAGGAAAACTAAACATTTTAGAAAAAAAAATGTTTTAAACAGAACTTGTAGGACTTTTTATAACAAAGATTTTAAGACCGATGTCAATTGATAAACAAATATATTACTTATTGTAAAAAAAGGCTAAAACTCGCATTTTTTTTAAAACTTCTATATAATCAAAACGAAAAAATGTTTTCTTTATAAAACACTTAGAATATGCAGTCCTTGGCAAGTAGAATAAGTGCATTTTTGTAAAATCGCAAAATATTTGATAGTTTCTGAAAAAAGTTTTCTTTAAAAAAAAAGCATTTTTTTCAAGTTTCAGTAATCATAGAGAAATGCAGTTACATATCCCTTCTTGGGCTTAAAATTTGCGGTAGAAGTTGTACTTTCCTGTGCAAAATGTGTGCGTAGTGTAAAATAATTAGAAAAATGCGAAAAATCTACCGAAACATTCATTTCTTTTTTCGGGTCGAAAAATGTAGTTTATTTTTCTTCTCGTTGAAATTTAATCGGAATGACATTATTTCCATTTGAAAGCTGACACTTTTTCACGAGTTAAAAAAAAATATGTCCTACAACCAACAGGAGCCGAGAAACTGTCAAATATTTTGCAATTCTACAAAAAATTCACGTATTCTACTGGCCAAGGACTGCATATTCTGAAAGTTTCGTAAAATAATATTTTTTTGTTTTAAGATAAAGAGATAAACTTTTAAGTTTTTTTGCGATAACTAATGCATTTGTGTATAATTGACATCGGGCTGGGCACAAAATTATTACTAACAAACATTGTTATAAAAAGTTCTACAACTTTTGTCTAAAACATTTTTTTCTAAAATGTTTATTTTTTTTTTAAATAAAAAAAATTGCTTTTTGCGAACTTTGGACGTCATTTTGAACATGAAGCCATGATATTCAGATAAGGTAAAGTAGTTCATTCGATTCTACGGCATTTTCCCTATTTTTTTTACATGTATTTGTTTACTGAACTAAATGTTGGCAAAAAATCTAGGTATTTCCGACAATTTGACTGGCCTAAAACGGATGGAACCTTGTGGCAAGTGACACCTCGTTTGAACGGTATTTTAAAAGGTCAGTTTTGATGAATTAAATAAATGCAATCATTGCAGTTTCAGTAATACTAATCTTATGCGCAAGTCACCATTGTGTAAAACTCCTAATATATTCAACACTATATCTAATCTTTGTGACATTAATCACGATAATTTAAAACCTGTGATAGATTTGTATTTAAGAATCAATAATAATATATAATGTCATCATAATGTGTTGTTATTATTATTATTATTATTATTACTATTATTATTATTATTATGTTAGTAGAGAAGCTTGCATTGGTTTATTTTTACTCTCCAAATTTCATTAGTCTAAGTCTAAATATAACCGTTCAAAAGACACGAGGGGAGAAAGGGACTTTTGACTAGCACTGTATACATAAAGAGAAAACGCTGATTGATAAGTCGGGAAACGACGCAGAAAAATAAACGCCAGTGCGGGGATTATTGAATCGATAAGGGGTGTATTATGGACACGCAAACCATATATCATAAGGTGATTTATAAAGGAAAAAAAAATGGGAAGCATAGTGTTAGAAGACCACCCAGTCATCTAGATCAGTACTACAATTTCGGTCGAGTGGCGAGTAAAACTGGAGAAAATTATAACATAAAATTGCATATTTCAAATACAGTAGACAATACATTTTTTAATTCTATTCTAAGAATCTATTTTTTAATTAAAAGTCCTCGAAATTTTCATTATAAAAAAAATTTTTGTTAAAATGAAAATTTTGAAAAACTGTTCCAGAGTCTAATTATTGGTAGTGAATACTTCACAATAAATTAGTTGTACTTGAATTTCATGATCAAGTGGGAAATAGGGGGGTCCACTTGAGGTGATCTTGCTCAGTTGTTATCTTCGAAGTAGTGAAATATTATAATGCGTCTCCCTAAAACTGTTCCAATATTAGTGAAAAGTCACCACATTTTCATTTTAAATTCGGTCAATATTAACCGTGCCTTAAGAAATCTGAAATGTCGATCGATTATAATCGAAGTTCAATTAATTTCCATACTCAGCCCTCTCACCGTCTTACAAACGTTGCCAGATAAATAATTAAATAATTTTCGGAGCTGTTAGTCATCTACAACTTACATATTCTAACAAAATAGCTACGTCAGATGCTTATACCACTTGCCTAAGGGCCTTCTTTCTAGTTATGCGTGATCAAGCTTATAGTGAGTAGGGGACTGTCGCAAACAATGCTCTTCTCTTCTCTATGTGCCTCTGGCGGGTATCGAGACCGTTTGACGTATGTATGAATGTATATGGATATGGAGCTCTATACTAGCATTCCAGTTTCCTGTAAGTCCATAGATATAATCAACGACCTCGAAAGTTTTAAGTTAAATTATATTACGTATTAAAATCAGACCACTGAAATAATTGTCAGACAAAATTGCTTTAAAATTCAATACGATTGTTTTAGGTGGAGAGAATAGATAAAAAACTTTTATGTATACACAAATAAATATTTTAGGCCATAATACAACGGAAGCACACCGAAATCTAAGTGGCAGCGTATGGCGCCCCTAGTTTGGCAACATGCAAAAGATGATTCGCGCGCTTTCGATATGACGACTACAGCATCGACGATAAACCACGATCTGCCTGAGTAACCTCGCACACAACTTCTCTCTCCCAGTCGTCGTTTTGACTGGTTGAACAATCTTGTTACAGGGAATGAACCTTATTACCGCAAAGTCGGTGATAAGATGGATGTGATGGATTTGTTGATGATGTTACGGATGTGAATCACAGCCGTAAGCGACAGTAGGTAGACGCATATGCTCCATCACAATCGGTTCCTAAACCTGACGTCCACGATAATTCTTGGACGACTATTGTCCTCTGGAGATATGACAAAGTTATACTACTGCACGATAATGTAGCAAAATTTCCAATGTAGTAAAACAGACACGCCTTGAACTCTTGCAGTTAGGTTTTGAAGTTCTGCCCCATTCACTGTATTCACCAGATCTTTGCCCCATTGACTATTTTGCCATCCTCTTCTGATATGTCTAAAATGCGTTATGTGTTAATAAAATTTTAAAGATAATTAATAAATTATACAGGCCAACAAGGGTCAGTGAGCAGAAACTCTAGTATACCCTTCCGAAGGATTACGGTGCGCTGAATCCGGATCTGGTTTCAGAATTGCTCCATCATGTCAGATTTTTTAGATATCCTAACCTAAATGTACAAAAAACACTGTTTTTTGACATATTTGAGGTTCAATCAAAAGGTATTTTGTTTTCACTGAGCTTGTAATAGCATCTAAAAGTATGATTATTCCACTTTAAAATTAATTTTGAATCGTCCAGATATACTTTTTGTCACCGAGATATGACAATTTGAAGTTTGTGTCTCATCGATCTACTCAGATGCAAGCCAAAAATAGAGCACAAGCTACCCCTTTGAGCGTATTTTTCTAAATACTGTTAAATTACTGTATAAGCATTTTCAAGGTCGTTGATTACAGAACCACTGTGAGATTCTAGAAATTCAAAATGTAGGGTCCAATATGGCGGACAAAAATTTCAAAAAGTTTTTAATTATGGATTCTGAATGCGAATGCAAGGTAAAATTTTTCAAGAATATCAAGGTCGTTCTTTAAGTTTTGAACTTTTAGGTTAAGATATCTCAAAAATTGGACATGATAGAGCAATTCTGGAGCCAGATTCGGATTAAACGCACCGAAGACCTTCGAAAAAGTATACTAAAGTTTTTACTCCCGAAAATCAAAACATTTTGAATTAAATACTTAATGAACTTTTTGTCCGCTATATTGGATCTTTATATACGCAACCATACTTTTAGATGCTACTACTAGTTTTGTGAAAACAAAATACCTTATGATGTTGCATAACTTCAAATATGTCAAAAAACAGTTTTTTTTGCACTTTTAGGTTAGGATATCTGAAAAACCTAATGTGATGGAACAATTCTGAGGCGACCAAAAACTTTTAGAATGAACTACATTTTTTGCTTCCGAAAATCAGTCAAATTTTGTTGGCGTGTGTTATACTAAACACAATGTTGTTCAGAAACATTTGAAAAACATAAGTTATTTCTTTTAACTTAGAAAAAAATTAAATTTTCACAAATAATGCAAGACTGAAAGTAGCAAACGAACAATATTTCCATATTATATGAATAAATCACACAACATCTCCGTTGCAGATTATTTTTAATAGTTAATTTAACAATTTCTGAATTTTCACCAATCGCATGCGTATTGAAATAATAATAAAAAGTAAATACTAAAACATAATCAGTTGGTCACTCAACAGTACCAGATTTCATAATAAGAATTCTTTTTGTCTTTACCACTAATAAGTACACCATTGAAGCTGAAAATCTTAGCAAGAATATATACCAGATGTGATGTACTTTTCTCTCTCATGAAAACTAATTAAGAGAACAGTAAATGTAATAAAAGTTCTAATATACGTTGTTTTATGTGAAGGGTTGCTACAGGACGCTACATCGCATGTCGGAAGGGGCGCAAAAGGGAGATTAATAAAAGTGTAGTTATAACATTAACAGTCGGAGCACACTCTCAATATATCTTCGAGTATTTACTCTCAGTGTTTTTCCTTAAATTAAAAGTTCTCCTAGAATGTTGTTGATCACAATTTTCCACTGAGTGATCTTGAGATAAAGCAGGATTTAAGCGGTCAGCACAATATATAATGAGAATAGGTACTGTCCATGCAGGTCCAAGATTAACCATAGATTATTGTATTGTCATAAGTGGGGTCCGCAAAGTATGCTATAATGCAGGGTCGGCACTATACAACTCTATGATAATTAAAATATAAACAGTATTTTTGGCACCTTCTAATTTATGTCCGCGTGTATTTCTTGCCCATGCATATGTACGCCACTGACCGTGCTTGATGACGCACGGTGGACTCTAGTACCCCAGTCCCGTGCGCAGTGACGTGTGCGCAGATTCCGTAGTGCATAACGTTACCTCGATGCGAGCGGGTGGACGGTAGACCGCAGAGATGAAAATAATTTGACCTGTTGTCAAATGATTCCCCAAGACCAATACGGGCACGGGAAGAACGATGGAGTTCGCGAAATTCCCGTCCGACGCTCCGTTCTTACGGAAAACTGGAAAAACCTGCACAAATCGAAGTTGTCGAAAAGTCGAAATCGCTCCGATGGGCGTCAAATGATTCGCCAATACCAATTGGGGTACGGGAAGAACGATGGCATTCGCGAAATTCCCGTCCGACGCTCCGTTCTTACGGAAAACTGAAAAAACCTGCACAAATCGAAGTTGTCGAAAACTCGAAATCGTTCCGATGGTCGTCAAATGATTCCCCAAGACCAATTTGGGCACGGGAAGAACGATGGCGTTCGCGAAATTCCCGCCGGACACTCCGTTCTTCCGGAAAACTGGAAAAACCTGCACCAATCGAAGTTGTCGAAAACTCGAAATCGTTCCGATGGGCATCAAATGATTCCCCAACACCAATACGGGCACGGGAAGAACGATGGCGTTCGCGAAATTCCCGTCCGACGCTCCGTTCTTACGGAAAACTGGAAAAACCTGCACAAATCGAAGTTGTCGAAAACTCGAAATCGTTCCGATGGTCGTCAAATGATTCCCCAAGACCAATTCTGGCACGGGAAGAACGATGGCGTTCGCGAAATTCCCGTCCGACGCTCCGTTCTTACGGAAAACTTGAAAAACCTGCACAAATCGAAGTTGTCGAAAACTCGAAATCGTTCCGATGGTCGTCAAATGATTCCCCAAGGCCAATTCGGGCACGGGAAGAACGATGGCGTTCGCGAAATTCCCGTCCGACGCTCCGTTCTTACGGAAAACTGTAAAAACCTGCACAAATCGAAGTTGTCGAAAACTCGAAATCGTTCCGATGGTCGTCAAATGATTCCCAAAGACCAATTCGGGCACGGGAAGAACGATGGCGTTCGCGAAATTCCCGTCCGACGCTCCGTTCTTACGGAAAACTTTAAAAACCTACACAAATCGAAGTTGTCGAAAACTCGAAATCGTTCCGATGGTCGTCAAATGATTCCCCAAGACCAATTCGGGCACGGGAAGAACGATGGCGTTCGCGAAATTCCCGTCCGACGCTCCGTTCTTACGGAAAACTTTAAGAACCTGCACAAATCGAAGTTGTCGAAAACTCGAAATCGTTCCGATGGTCGTCAAATGATTCCCCAAGACCAATTCGGGCACGGGAAGAACGATGGCGTTCGCGAAATTCCCGTCCGACGCTCCGTTCTTACGGAAAACTTTAAAAACCTACACAAATCGAAGTTGTCGAAAACTCGAAATCGTTCCGATGGTCGTCAAATGATTCCCCAAGACCAATTCGGGCACGGGAAGAACGATGGCGTTCGCGAAATTCCCGTCCGACGCTCCGTTCTTACGGAAAACTGGAAAAACCTGCACAAATCGAAGTTATCGAAAAATCGAAATCGTTCCGATGGTCGTCAAATGATTCCCCAAGACCAATTCGGGCACGGGAAGAACGATGGCGTTCGCGAAATTCCCGTCCGACGCTCCGTTCTTACGGAAAACTTTAAAAACCTGCACAAATCGAAGTTGTCGAAAACTCGAAATCGTTCCGATGGTCGTCAAATGATTCCCCAAGACCAACTCTGGCACGGGAAGAACGATGGCGTTCGCGAAATTCCCGTCCGACGCTCCGTTCTTACGGAAAACTTGAAGAACCTGCACAAATCGAAGTTGTCGAAAACTCGAAATCGTTCCGATGGTCGTCAAATGATTCCCCAAGACCAATTCTGGCACGGGAAGAACGATGGCGTTCGCGAAATTCCCGTCCGACGCTCCGTTCTTACGGAAAACTTTAAAAACCTGCACAAATCGAAGTTGTCGAAAACTCGAAATCGTTCCGATGGTCGTCAAATGATTCCCCAAGACCAATTCGGGCACGGGAAGAACGATGGCGTTCACGAAATTCCCGTCCGACGCTCCGTTCTTACGGAAAACTTTAAAAACCTGCACAAATCGAAGTTGTCGAAAACTCGAAATCGTTCCGATGGTCGTCAAATGATTCCCCAAGACCAATTCGGGCACGGGAAGAACGATGGCGTTCGCGAAATTCCCGTCCGACGCTCCGTTCTTACGGAAAACTGTAAAAACCTGCACAAATCGAAGTTGTCGAAAACTCGAAATCGTTCCGATGGTCGTCAAATGATTCCCCAAGACCAATTCGGGCACGGGAAGAACGATGGCGTTCGCGAAATTCCCGTCCGACACTCCGTTCTTACGGAAAACTTTAAAAACCTGCACAAATCGAAGTTGTCGAAAACTCGAAATCGTTCCGATGGTCGTCAAATGATTCCCCAAGACCAACTCTGGCACGGGAAGAACGATGGCGTTCGCGAAATTCCCGTCCGACGCTCCGTTCTTACGGAAAACTTTAAAAACCTGCACAAATCGAAGTTGTCGAAAACTCGAAATCGTTCCGATGGTCGTCAAATGATTCCCCAAGACCAATTCGGGCACGGGAAGAACGATGGCGTTCGCGAAATTCCCGTCCGACGCTCCGTTCTTACGGAAAACTTTAAAAACCTGCACAAATCGAAGTTGTCGAAAACTCGAAATCGTTCCGATGGTCGTCAAATGATTCCCCAAGACCAATTCTGGCACGGGAAGAACGATGGCGTTCGCGAAATTCCCGTCCGACGCTCCGTTCTTACGGAAAACTTTAAAAACCTGCACAAATCGAAGTTGTCGAAAACTCGAAATCGTTCCGATGGTCGTCAAATGATTCCCCAAGACCAATTCGGGCACGGGAAGAACGATGGCGTTCGCGAAATTCCCGTCCGACGCTCCGTTCTTACGGAAAACTTTAAAAACCTGCACAAATCGAAGTTGTCGAAAACTCGAAATCGTTCCGATGGTCGTCAAATGATTCCCCAAGACCAATTCGGGCACGGGAAGAACGATGGCGTTCGCGAAATTCCCGTCCGACGCTCCGTTCTTACGGAAAACTTTAAAAACCTGCACAAATCGAAGTTGTCGAAAACTCGAAATCGTTCCGATGGTCGTCAAATGATTCCCCAAGACCAATTCGGGCACGGGAAGAACGATGGCGTTCGCGAAATTCCCGTCCGACGCTCCGTTCTTACGGAAAACTTTAAAAACCTGCACAAATCGAAGTTGTCGAAAACTCGAAATCGTTCCGATGGTCGTCAAATGATTCCCCAAGACCAACTCTGGCACGGGAAGAACGATGGCGTTCGCGAAATTCCCGTCCGACGCTCCGTTCTTACGGAAAACTTGAAAAACCTGCACAAATCGAAGTTGTCGAAAACTCGAAATCGTTCCGATGGTCGTCAAATGATTCCCCAAGACCAATTCGGGCACGGGAAGAACGATGGCGTTCGCGAAATTCCCGTCCGACGCTCCGTTCTTACGGAAAACTTTAAAAACCTGCACAAATCGAAGTTGTCGAAAACTCGAAATCGTTCCGATGGTCGTCAAATGATTCCCCAAGACCAATTCTGGCACGGGAAGAACGATGGCGTTCGCGAAATTCCCGTCCGACGCTCCGTTCTTACGGAAAACTTTAAAAACCTGCACAAATCGAAGTTGTCGAAAACTCGAAATCGTTCCGATGGTCGTCAAATGATTCCCCAAGACCAATTCGGGCACGGGAAGAACGATGGCGTTCGCGAAATTCCCGTCCGACGCTCCGTTCTTACGGAAAACTTTAAAAACCTGCACAAATCGAAGTTGTCGAAAACTCGAAATCGTTCCGATGGTCGTCAAATGATTCCCCAAGACCAATTCTGGCACGGGAAGAACGATGGCGTTCGCGAAATTCCCGTCCGACGCTCCGTTCTTACGGAAAACTTTAAAAACCTGCACAAATCGAAGTTGTCGAAAACTCGAAATCGTTCCGATGGTCGTCAAATGATTCCCCAAGACCAACTCTGGCACGGGAAGAACGATGGCGTTCGCGAAATTCCCGTCCGACGCTCCGTTCTTACGGAAAACTTTAAAAACCTGCACAAATCGAAGTTGTCGAAAACTCGAAATCGTTCCGATGGTCGTCAAATGATTCCCCAAGACCAACTCTGGCACGGGAAGAACGATGGCGTTCGCGAAATTCCCGTCCGACGCTCCGTTCTTACGGAAAACTTTAAAAACCTGCACAAATCGAAGTTGTCGAAAACTCGAAATCGTTCCGATGGTCGTCAAATGATTCCCCAAGACCAATTCTGGCACGGGAAGAACGATGGCGTTCGCGAAATTCCCGTCCGACGCTCCGTTCTTACGGAAAACTTTAAAAACCTGCACAAATCGAAGTTGTCGAAAACTCGAAATCGTTCCGATGGTCGTCAAATGATTCCCCAAGACCAATTCGGGCACGGGAAGAACGATGGCGTTCGCGAAATTCCCGTCCGACGCTCCGTTCTTACGGAAAACTTTAAAAACCTGCACAAATCGAAGTTGTCGAAAACTCGAAATCGTTCCGATGGTCGTCAAATGATTCCCCAAGACCAATTCGGGCACGGGAAGAACGATGGCGTTCGCGAAATTCCCGTCCGACGCTCCGTTCTTACGGAAAACTTTAAAAACCTGCACAAATCGAAGTTGTCGAAAACTCGAAATCGTTCCGATGGTCGTCAAATGATTCCCCAAGACCAATTCGGGCACGGGAAGAACGATGGCGTTCGCGAAATTCCCGTCCGACGCTCCGTTCTTACGGAAAACTTTAAAAACCTGCACAAATCGAAGTTGTCGAAAACTCGAAATCGTTCCGATGGTCGTCAAATGATTCCCCAAGACCAATTCGGGCACGGGAAGAACGATGGCGTTCGCGAAATTCCCGTCCGACGCTCCGTTCTTACGGAAAACTTTAAAAACCTGCACAAATCGAAGTTGTCGAAAACTCGAAATCGTTCCGATGGTCGTCAAATGATTCCCCAAGACCAATTCGGGCACGGGAAGAACGATGGCGTTCACGAAATTCCCGTCCGACGCTCCGTTCTTACGGAAAACTTTAAAAACCTGCACAAATCGAAGTTGTCGAAAACTCGAAATCGTTCCGATGGTCGTCAAATGATTCCCCAAGACCAATTCGGGCACGGGAAGAACGATGGCGTTCACGAAATTCCCGTCCGACGCTCCGTTCTTACGGAAAACTTTAAAAACCTGCACAAATCGAAGTTGTCGAAAACTCGAAATCGTTCCGATGGTCGTCAAATGATTCCCCAAGACCAATTCGGGCACGGGAAGAACGATGGCGTTCGCGAAATTCCCGTCCGACGCTCCGTTCTTACGGAAAACTTTAAAAACCTGCACAAATCGAAGTTGTCGAAAACTCGAAATCGTTCCGATGGTCGTCAAATGATTCCCCAAGACCAATTCGGGCACGGGAAGAACGATGGCGTTCACGAAATTCCCGTCCGACGCTCCGTTCTTACGGAAAACTTTAAAAACCTGCACAAATCGAAGTTGTCGAAAACTCGAAATCGTTCCGATGGTCGTCAAATGATTCCCCAAGACCAATTCGGGCACGGGAAGAACGATGGCGTTCGCGAAATTCCCGTCCGACGCTCCGTTCTTACGGAAAACTTTAAAAACCTGCACAAATCGAAGTTGTCGAAAACTCGAAATCGTTCCGATGGTCGTCAAATGATTCCCCAAGACCAACTCTGGCACGGGAAGAACGATGGCGTTCGCGAAATTCCCGTCCGACGCTCCGTTCTTACGGAAAACTTTAAAAACCTGCACAAATCGAAGTTGTCGAAAACTCGAAATCGTTCCGATGGTCGTCAAATGATTCCCCAAGACCAATTCGGGCACGGGAAGAACGATGGCGTTCGCGAAATTCCCGTCCGACGCTCCGTTCTTACGGAAAACTTTAAAAACCTGCACAAATCGAAGTTGTCGAAAACTCGAAATCGTTCCGATGGTCGTCAAATGATTCCCCAAGACCAACTCTGGCACGGGAAGAACGATGGCGTTCGCGAAATTCCCGTCCGACGCTCCGTTCTTACGGAAAACTTTAAGAACCTGCACAAATCGAAGTTGTCGAAAACTCGAAATCGTTCCGATGGTCGTCAAATGATTCCCCAAGACCAATTCTGGCACGGGAAGAACGATGGCGTTCGCGAAATTCCCGTCCGACGCTCCGTTCTTACGGAAAACTTTAAAAACCTGCACAAATCGAAGTTGTCGAAAACTCGAAATCGTTCCGATGGTCGTCAAATGATTCCCCAAGACCAATTCTGGCACGGGAAGAACGATGGCGTTCGCGAAATTCCCGTCCGACGCTCCGTTCTTACGGAAAACTTTAAAAACCTGCACAAATCGAAGTTGTCGAAAACTCGAAATCGTTCCGATGGTCGTCAAATGATTCCCCAAGACCAATTCGGGCACGGGAAGAACGATGGCGTTCGCGAAATTCCCGTCCGACGCTCCGTTCTTACGGAAAACTTTAAAAACCTGCACAAATCGAAGTTATCGAAAACTCGAAATCGTTCCGATGGTCGTCAAATGATTCCCCAAGACCAATTCGGGCACGGGAAGAACGATGGCGTTCGCGAAATTCCCGTCCGACGCTCCGTTCTTACGGAAAACTTTAAAAACCTGCACAAATCGAAGTTGTCGAAAACTCGAAATCGTTCCGATGGTCGTCAAATGATTCCCCAAGACCAATTCTGGCACGGGAAGAACGATGGCGTTCGCGAAATTCCCGTCCGACGCTCCGTTCTTACGGAAAACTTTAAAAACCTGCACAAATCGAAGTTGTCGAAAACTCGAAATCGTTCCGATGGTCGTCAAATGATTCCCCAAGACCAATTCGGGCACGGGAAGAACGATGGCGTTCGCGAAATTCCCGTCCGACGCTCCGTTCTTACGGAAAACTTTAAAAACCTGCACAAATCGAAGTTGTCGAAAACTCGAAATCGTTCCGATGGTCGTCAAATGATTCCCCAAGACCAATTCTGGCACGGGAAGAACGATGGCGTTCGCGAAATTCCCGTCCGACGCTCCGTTCTTACGGAAAACTTTAAAAACCTGCACAAATCGAAGTTGTCGAAAACTCGAAATCGTTCCGATGGTCGTCAAATGATTCCCCAAGACCAATTCGGGCACGGGAAGAACGATGGCGTTCGCGAAATTCCCGTCCGACGCTCCGTTCTTACGGAAAACTTTAAAAACCTGCACAAATCGAAGTTGTCGAAAACTCGAAATCGTTCCGATGGTCGTCAAATGATTCCCCAAGACCAATTCTGGCACGGGAAGAACGATGGCGTTCGCGAAATTCCCGTCCGACGCTCCGTTCTTACGGAAAACTTTAAAAACCTGCACAAATCGAAGTTGTCGAAAACTCGAAATCGTTCCGATGGTCGTCAAATGATTCCCCAAGACCAATTCGGGCACGGGAAGAACGATGGCGTTCGCGAAATTCCCGTCCGACGCTCCGTTCTTACGGAAAACTTTAAAAACCTGCACAAATCGAAGTTGTCGAAAACTCGAAATCGTTCCGATGGTCGTCAAATGATTCCCCAAGACCAATTCGGGCACGGGAAGAACGATGGCGTTCGCGAAATTCCCGTCCGACGCTCCGTTCTTACGGAAAACTTTAAAAACCTGCACAAATCGAAGTTGTCGAAAACTCGAAATCGTTCCGATGGTCGTCAAATGATTCCCCAAGACCAATTCTGGCACGGGAAGAACGATGGCGTTCGCGAAATTCCCGTCCGACGCTCCGTTCTTACGGAAAACTTTAAAAACCTGCACAAATCGAAGTTGTCGAAAACTCGAAATCGTTCCGATGGTCGTCAAATGATTCCCCAAGACCAATTCGGGCACGGGAAGAACGATGGCGTTCGCGAAATTCCCGTCCGACGCTCCGTTCTTACGGAAAACTTTAAAAACCTGCACAAATCGAAGTTGTCGAAAACTCGAAATCGTTCCGATGGTCGTCAAATGATTCCCCAAGACCAATTCGGGCACGGGAAGAACGATGGCGTTCGCGAAATTCCCGTCCGACGCTCCGTTCTTACGGAAAACTTTAAAAACCTGCACAAATCGAAGTTGTCGAAAACTCGAAATCGTTCCGATGGTCGTCAAATGATTCCCCAAGACCAATTCGGGCACGGGAAGAACGATGGCGTTCGCGAAATTCCCGTCCGACGCTCCGTTCTTACGGAAAACTTTAAAAACCTGCACAAATCGAAGTTGTCGAAAACTCGAAATCGTTCCGATGGTCGTCAAATGATTCCCCAAGACCAATTCTGGCACGGGAAGAACGATGGCGTTCGCGAAATTCCCGTCCGACGCTCCGTTCTTACGGAAAACTTTAAAAACCTGCACAAATCGAAGTTGTCGAAAACTCGAAATCGTTCCGATGGTCGTCAAATGATTCCCCAAGACCAATTCGGGCACGGGAAGAACGATGGCGTTCGCGAAATTCCCGTCCGACGCTCCGTTCTTACGGAAAACTTTAAAAACCTGCACAAATCGAAGTTGTCGAAAACTCGAAATCGTTCCGATGGTCGTCAAATGATTCCCCAAGACCAATTCGGGCACGGGAAGAACGATGGCGTTCGCGAAATTCCCGTCCGACGCTCCGTTCTTACGGAAAACTTTAAAAACCTGCACAAATCGAAGTTGTCGAAAACTCGAAATCGTTCCGATGGTCGTCAAATGATTCCCCAAGACCAATTCGGGCACGGGAAGAACGATGGCGTTCGCGAAATTCCCGTCCGACGCTCCGTTCTTACGGAAAACTTTAAAAACCTGCACAAATCGAAGTTGTCGAAAACTCGAAATCGTTCCGATGGTCGTCAAATGATTCCCCAAGACCAATTCTGGCACGGGAAGAACGATGGCGTTCGCGAAATTCCCGTCCGACGCTCCGTTCTTACGGAAAACTTTAAAAACCTGCACAAATCGAAGTTGTCGAAAACTCGAAATCGTTCCGATGGTCGTCAAATGATTCCCCAAGACCAATTCGGGCACGGGAAGAACGATGGCGTTCGCGAAATTCCCGTCCGACGCTCCGTTCTTACGGAAAACTTTAAAAACCTGCACAAATCGAAGTTGTCGAAAACTCGAAATCGTTCCGATGGTCGTCAAATGATTCCCCAAGACCAATTCGGGCACGGGAAGAACGATGGCGTTCGCGAAATTCCCGTCCGACGCTCCGTTCTTACGGAAAACTTTAAAAACCTGCACAAATCGAAGTTGTCGAAAACTCGAAATCGTTCCGATGGTCGTCAAATGATTCCCCAAGACCAATTCGGGCACGGGAAGAACGATGGCGTTCGCGAAATTCCCGTCCGACGCTCCGTTCTTACGGAAAACTTTAAAAACCTGCACAAATCGAAGTTGTCGAAAACTCGAAATCGTTCCGATGGTCGTCAAATGATTCCCCAAGACCAATTCTGGCACGGGAAGAACGATGGCGTTCGCGAAATTCCCGTCCGACGCTCCGTTCTTACGGAAAACTTTAAAAACCTGCACAAATCGAAGTTGTCGAAAACTCGAAATCGTTCCGATGGTCGTCAAATGATTCCCCAAGACCAATTCGGGCACGGGAAGAACGATGGCGTTCGCGAAATTCCCGTCCGACGCTCCGTTCTTACGGAAAACTTTAAAAACCTGCACAAATCGAAGTTGTCGAAAACTCGAAATCGTTCCGATGGTCGTCAAATGATTCCCCAAGACCAATTCTGGCACGGGAAGAACGATGGCGTTCGCGAAATTCCCGTCCGACGCTCCGTTCTTACGGAAAACTTTAAAAACCTGCACAAATCGAAGTTGTCGAAAACTCGAAATCGTTCCGATGGTCGTCAAATGATTCCCCAAGACCAATTCGGGCACGGGAAGAACGATGGCGTTCGCGAAATTCCCGTCCGACGCTCCGTTCTTACGGAAAACTTTAAAAACCTGCACAAATCGAAGTTGTCGAAAACTCGAAATCGTTCCGATGGTCGTCAAATGATTCCCCAAGACCAATTCGGGCACGGGAAGAACGATGGCGTTCGCGAAATTCCCGTCCGACGCTCCGTTCTTACGGAAAACTTTAAAAACCTGCACAAATCGAAGTTGTCGAAAACTCGAAATCGTTCCGATGGTCGTCAAATGATTCCCCAAGACCAATTCGGGCACGGGAAGAACGATGGCGTTCGCGAAATTCCCGTCCGACGCTCCGTTCTTACGGAAAACTTTAAAAACCTGCACAAATCGAAGTTGTCGAAAACTCGAAATCGTTCCGATGGTCGTCAAATGATTCCCCAAGACCAATTCGGGCACGGGAAGAACGATGGCGTTCGCGAAATTCCCGTCCGACGCTCCGTTCTTACGGAAAACTTTAAAAACCTGCACAAATCGAAGTTGTCGAAAACTCGAAATCGTTCCGATGGTCGTCAAATGATTCCCCAAGACCAATTCGGGCACGGGAAGAACGATGGCGTTCGCGAAATTCCCGTCCGACGCTCCGTTCTTACGGAAAACTTTAAAAACCTGCACAAATCGAAGTTGTCGAAAACTCGAAATCGTTCCGATGGTCGTCAAATGATTCCCCAAGACCAATTCTGGCACGGGAAGAACGATGGCGTTCGCGAAATTCCCGTCCGACGCTCCGTTCTTACGGAAAACTTTAAAAACCTGCACAAATCGAAGTTGTCGAAAACTCGAAATCGTTCCGATGGTCGTCAAATGATTCCCCAAGACCAATTCGGGCACGGGAAGAACGATGGCGTTCGCGAAATTCCCGTCCGACGCTCCGTTCTTACGGAAAACTTTAAAAACCTGCACAAATCGAAGTTGTCGAAAACTCGAAATCGTTCCGATGGTCGTCAAATGATTCCCCAAGACCAATTCGGGCACGGGAAGAACGATGGCGTTCGCGAAATTCCCGTCCGACGCTCCGTTCTTACGGAAAACTTTAAAAACCTGCACAAATCGAAGTTGTCGAAAACTCGAAATCGTTCCGATGGTCGTCAAATGATTCCCCAAGACCAATTCGGGCACGGGAAGAACGATGGCGTTCGCGAAATTCCCGTCCGACGCTCCGTTCTTACGGAAAACTTTAAAAACCTGCACAAATCGAAGTTGTCGAAAACTCGAAATCGTTCCGATGGTCGTCAAATGATTCCCCAAGACCAATTCGGGCACGGGAAGAACGATGGCGTTCGCGAAATTCCCGTCCGACGCTCCGTTCTTACGGAAAACTTTAAAAACCTGCACAAATCGAAGTTGTCGAAAACTCGAAATCGTTCCGATGGTCGTCAAATGATTCCCCAAGACCAATTCGGGCACGGGAAGAACGATGGCGTTCGCGAAATTCCCGTCCGACGCTCCGTTCTTACGGAAAACTTTAAAAACCTGCACAAATCGAAGTTGTCGAAAACTCGAAATCGTTCCGATGGTCGTCAAATGATTCCCCAAGACCAATTCTGGCACGGGAAGAACGATGGCGTTCGCGAAATTCCCGTCCGACGCTCCGTTCTTACGGAAAACTTTAAAAACCTGCACAAATCGAAGTTGTCGAAAACTCGAAACTGATCGTTCCGATGGTCGTCAAATGATTCCCCAAGACCAATTCGGGCACGGGAAGAACGATGGCGTTCGCGAAATTCCCGTCCGACGCTCCGTTCTTACGGAAAACTTTAAAAACCTGCACAAATCGAAGTTGTCGAAAACTCGAAATCGTTCCGATGGTCGTCAAATGATTCCCCAAGACCAATTCGGGCACGGGAAGAACGATGGCGTTCGCGAAATTCCCGTCCGACGCTCCGTTCTTACGGAAAACTTTAAAAACCTGCACAAATCGAAGTTGTCGAAAACTCGAAATCGTTCCGATGGTCGTCAAATGATTCCCCAAGACCAATTCGGGCACGGGAAGAACGATGGCGTTCGCGAAATTCCCGTCCGACGCTCCGTTCTTACGGAAAACTTTAAAAACCTGCACAAATCGAAGTTGTCGAAAACTCGAAATCGTTCCGATGGTCGTCAAATGATTCCCCAAGACCAATTCGGGCACGGGAAGAACGATGGCGTTCGCGAAATTCCCGTCCGACGCTCCGTTCTTACGGAAAACTTTAAAAACCTGCACAAATCGAAGTTGTCGAAAACTCGAAATCGTTCCGATGGTCGTCAAATGATTCCCCAAGACCAATTCGGGCACGGGAAGAACGATGGCGTTCGCGAAATTCCCGTCCGACGCTCCGTTCTTACGGAAAACTTTAAAAACCTGCACAAATCGAAGTTGTCGAAAACTCGAAATCGTTCCGATGGTCGTCAAATGATTCCCCAAGACCAATTCTGGCACGGGAAGAACGATGGCGTTCGCGAAATTCCCGTCCGACGCTCCGTTCTTACGGAAAACTTTAAAAACCTGCACAAATCGAAGTTGTCGAAAACTCGAAATCGTTCCGATGGTCGTCAAATGATTCCCCAAGACCAATTCGGGCACGGGAAGAACGATGGCGTTCGCGAAATTCCCGTCCGACGCTCCGTTCTTACGGAAAACTTTAAAAACCTGCACAAATCGAAGTTGTCGAAAACTCGAAATCGTTCCGATGGTCGTCAAATGATTCCCCAAGACCAATTCTGGCACGGGAAGAACGATGGCGTTCGCGAAATTCCCGTCCGACGCTCCGTTCTTACGGAAAACTTTAAAAACCTGCACAAATCGAAGTTGTCGAAAACTCGAAATCGTTCCGATGGTCGTCAAATGATTCCCCAAGACCAATTCGGGCACGGGAAGAACGATGGCGTTCGCGAAATTCCCGTCCGACGCTCCGTTCTTACGGAAAACTTTAAAAACCTGCACAAATCGAAGTTGTCGAAAACTCGAAATCGTTCCGATGGTCGTCAAATGATTCCCCAAGACCAATTCTGGCACGGGAAGAACGATGGCGTTCGCGAAATTCCCGTCCGACGCTCCGTTCTTACGGAAAACTTTAAAAACCTGCACAAATCGAAGTTGTCGAAAACTCGAAATCGTTCCGATGGTCGTCAAATGATTCCCCAAGACCAATTCGGGCACGGGAAGAACGATGGCGTTCGCGAAATTCCCGTCCGACGCTCCGTTCTTACGGAAAACTTTAAAAACCTGCACAAATCGAAGTTGTCGAAAACTCGAAATCGTTCCGATGGTCGTCAAATGATTCCCCAAGACCAATTCTGGCACGGGAAGAACGATGGCGTTCGCGAAATTCCCGTCCGACGCTCCGTTCTTACGGAAAACTTTAAAAACCTGCACAAATCGAAGTTGTCGAAAACTCGAAATCGTTCCGATGGTCGTCAAATGATTCCCCAAGACCAATTCGGGCACGGGAAGAACGATGGCGTTCGCGAAATTCCCGTCCGACGCTCCGTTCTTACGGAAAACTTTAAAAACCTGCACAAATCGAAGTTGTCGAAAACTCGAAATCGTTCCGATGGTCGTCAAATGATTCCCCAAGACCAATTCTGGCACGGGAAGAACGATGGCGTTCGCGAAATTCCCGTCCGACGCTCCGTTCTTACGGAAAACTTTAAAAACCTGCACAAATCGAAGTTGTCGAAAACTCGAAATCGTTCCGATGGTCGTCAAATGATTCCCCAAGACCAATTCGGGCACGGGAAGAACGATGGCGTTCGCGAAATTCCCGTCCGACGCTCCGTTCTTACGGAAAACTTTAAAAACCTGCACAAATCGAAGTTGTCGAAAACTCGAAATCGTTCCGATGGTCGTCAAATGATTCCCCAAGACCAACTCTGGCACGGGAAGAACGATGGCGTTCGCGAAATTCCCGTCCGACGCTCCGTTCTTACGGAAAACTTTAAAAACCTGCACAAATCGAAGTTGTCGAAAACTCGAAATCGTTCCGATGGTCGTCAAATGATTCCCCAAGACCAATTCGGGCACGGGAAGAACGATGGCGTTCGCGAAATTCCCGTCCGACGCTCCGTTCTTACGGAAAACTTTAAAAACCTGCACAAATCGAAGTTGTCGAAAACTCGAAATCGTTCCGATGGTCGTCAAATGATTCCCCAAGACCAATTCGGGCACGGGAAGAACGATGGCGTTCGCGAAATTCCCGTCCGACGCTCCGTTCTTACGGAAAACTTTAAAAACCTGCACAAATCGAAGTTGTCGAAAACTCGAAATCGTTCCGATGGTCGTCAAATGATTCCCCAAGACCAATTCGGGCACGGGAAGAACGATGGCGTTCGCGAAATTCCCGTCCGACGCTCCGTTCTTACGGAAAACTTTAAAAACCTGCACAAATCGAAGTTGTCGAAAACTCGAAATCGTTCCGATGGTCGTCAAATGATTCCCCAAGACCAATTCTGGCACGGGAAGAACGATGGCGTTCGCGAAATTCCCGTCCGACGCTCCGTTCTTACGGAAAACTTTAAAAACCTGCACAAATCGAAGTTGTCGAAAACTCGAAATCGTTCCGATGGTCGTCAAATGATTCCCCAAGACCAATTCGGGCACGGGAAGAACGATGGCGTTCGCGAAATTCCCGTCCGACGCTCCGTTCTTACGGAAAACTTTAAAAACCTGCACAAATCGAAGTTGTCGAAAACTCGAAATCGTTCCGATGGTCGTCAAATGATTCCCCAAGACCAATTCGGGCACGGGAAGAACGATGGCGTTCGCGAAATTCCCGTCCGACGCTCCGTTCTTACGGAAAACTTTAAAAACCTGCACAAATCGAAGTTGTCGAAAACTCGAAATCGTTCCGATGGTCGTCAAATGATTCCCCAAGACCAATTCGGGCACGGGAAGAACGATGGCGTTCGCGAAATTCCCGTCCGACGCTCCGTTCTTACGGAAAACTTTAAAAACCTGCACAAATCGAAGTTGTCGAAAACTCGAAATCGTTCCGATGGTCGTCAAATGATTCCCCAAGACCAATTCGGGCACGGGAAGAACGATGGCGTTCGCGAAATTCCCGTCCGACGCTCCGTTCTTACGGAAAACTTTAAAAACCTGCACAAATCGAAGTTGTCGAAAACTCGAAATCGTTCCGATGGTCGTCAAATGATTCCCCAAGACCAATTCTGGCACGGGAAGAACGATGGCGTTCGCGAAATTCCCGTCCGACGCTCCGTTCTTACGGAAAACTTTAAAAACCTGCACAAATCGAAGTTGTCGAAAACTCGAAATCGTTCCGATGGTCGTCAAATGATTCCCCAAGACCAATTCGGGCACGGGAAGAACGATGGCGTTCGCGAAATTCCCGTCCGACGCTCCGTTCTTACGGAAAACTTTAAAAACCTGCACAAATCGAAGTTGTCGAAAACTCGAAATCGTTCCGATGGTCGTCAAATGATTCCCCAAGACCAATTCTGGCACGGGAAGAACGATGGCGTTCGCGAAATTCCCGTCCGACGCTCCGTTCTTACGGAAAACTTTAAAAACCTGCACAAATCGAAGTTGTCGAAAACTCGAAATCGTTCCGATGGTCGTCAAATGATTCCCCAAGACCAATTCGGGCACGGGAAGAACGATGGCGTTCGCGAAATTCCCGTCCGACGCTCCGTTCTTACGGAAAACTTTAAAAACCTGCACAAATCGAAGTTGTCGAAAACTCGAAATCGTTCCGATGGTCGTCAAATGATTCCCCAAGACCAATTCTGGCACGGGAAGAACGATGGCGTTCGCGAAATTCCCGTCCGACGCTCCGTTCTTACGGAAAACTTTAAAAACCTGCACAAATCGAAGTTGTCGAAAACTCGAAATCGTTCCGATGGTCGTCAAATGATTCCCCAAGACCAATTCGGGCACGGGAAGAACGATGGCGTTCGCGAAATTCCCGTCCGACGCTCCGTTCTTACGGAAAACTTTAAAAACCTGCACAAATCGAAGTTGTCGAAAACTCGAAATCGTTCCGATGGTCGTCAAATGATTCCCCAAGACCAATTCTGGCACGGGAAGAACGATGGCGTTCGCGAAATTCCCGTCCGACGCTCCGTTCTTACGGAAAACTTTAAAAACCTGCACAAATCGAAGTTGTCGAAAACTCGAAATCGTTCCGATGGTCGTCAAATGATTCCCCAAGACCAATTCGGGCACGGGAAGAACGATGGCGTTCGCGAAATTCCCGTCCGACGCTCCGTTCTTACGGAAAACTTTAAAAACCTGCACAAATCGAAGTTGTCGAAAACTCGAAATCGTTCCGATGGTCGTCAAATGATTCCCCAAGACCAATTCGGGCACGGGAAGAACGATGGCGTTCGCGAAATTCCCGTCCGACGCTCCGTTCTTACGGAAAACTTTAAAAACCTGCACAAATCGAAGTTGTCGAAAACTCGAAATCGTTCCGATGGTCGTCAAATGATTCCCCAAGACCAATTCGGGCACGGGAAGAACGATGGCGTTCACGAAATTCCCGTCCGACGCTCCGTTCTTACGGAAAACTTTAAAAACCTGCACAAATCGAAGTTGTCGAAAACTCGAAATCGTTCCGATGGTCGTCAAATGATTCCCCAAGACCAATTCGGGCACGGGAAGAACGATGGCGTTCGCGAAATTCCCGTCCGACGCTCCGTTCTTACGGAAAACTTTAAAAACCTGCACAAATCGAAGTTGTCGAAAACTCGAAATCGTTCCGATGGTCGTCAAATGATTCCCCAAGACCAATTCTGGCACGGGAAGAACGATGGCGTTCGCGAAATTCCCGTCCGACGCTCCGTTCTTACGGAAAACTTTAAAAACCTGCACAAATCGAAGTTGTCGAAAACTCGAAATCGTTCCGATGGTCGTCAAATGATTCCCCAAGACCAATTCTGGGCACGGGAAGAACGATGGCGTTCGCGAAATTCCCGTCCGACGCTCCGTTCTTACGGAAAACTTTAAAAACCTGCACAAATCGAAGTTGTCGAAAACTCGAAATCGTTCCGATGGTCGTCAAATGATTCCCCAAGACCAATTCGGGCACGGGAAGAACGATGGCGTTCGCGAAATTCCCGTCCGACGCTCCGTTCTTACGGAAAACTTTAAAAACCTGCACAAATCGAAGTTGTCGAAAACTCGAAATCGTTCCGATGGTCGTCAAATGATTCCCCAAGACCAATTCGGGCACGGGAAGAACGATGGCGTTCGCGAAATTCCCGTCCGACGCTCCGTTCTTACGGAAAACTTTAAAAACCTGCACAAATCGAAGTTGTCGAAAACTCGAAATCGTTCCGATGGTCGTCAAATGATTCCCCAAGACCAATTCGGGCACGGGAAGAACGATGGCGTTCGCGAAATTCCCGTCCGACGCTCCGTTCTTACGGAAAACTTTAAAAACCTGCACAAATCGAAGTTGTCGAAAACTCGAAATCGTTCCGATGGTCGTCAAATGATTCCCCAAGACCAATTCTGGCACGGGAAGAACGATGGCGTTCGCGAAATTCCCGTCCGACGCTCCGTTCTTACGGAAAACTTTAAAAACCTGCACAAATCGAAGTTGTCGAAAACTCGAAATCGTTCCGATGGTCGTCAAATGATTCCCCAAGACCAATTCGGGCACGGGAAGAACGATGGCGTTCGCGAAATTCCCGTCCGACGCTCCGTTCTTACGGAAAACTTTAAAAACCTGCACAAATCGAAGTTGTCGAAAACTCGAAATCGTTCCGATGGTCGTCAAATGATTCCCCAAGACCAACTTCTGGCACGGGAAGAACGATGGCGTTCGCGAAATTCCCGTCCGACGCTCCGTTCTTACGGAAAACTTTAAAAACCTGCACAAATCGAAGTTGTCGAAAACTCGAAATCGTTCCGATGGTCGTCAAATGATTCCCCAAGACCAATTCGGGCACGGGAAGAACGATGGCGTTCGCGAAATTCCCGTCCGACGCTCCGTTCTTACGGAAAACTTTAAAAACCTGCACAAATCGAAGTTGTCGAAAACTCGAAATCGTTCCGATGGTCGTCAAATGATTCCCCAAGACCAATTCGGGCACGGGAAGAACGATGGCGTTCGCGAAATTCCCGTCCGACGCTCCGTTCTTACGGAAAACTTTAAAAACCTGCACAAATCGAAGTTGTCGAAAACTCGAAATCGTTCCGATGGTCGTCAAATGATTCCCCAAGACCAATTCTGGCACGGGAAGAACGATGGCGTTCGCGAAATTCCCGTCCGACGCTCCGTTCTTACGGAAAACTTTAAAAACCTGCACAAATCGAAGTTGTCGAAAACTCGAAATCGTTCCGATGGTCGTCAAATGATTCCCCAAGACCAATTCTGGCACGGGAAGAACGATGGCGTTCGCGAAATTCCCGTCCGACGCTCCGTTCTTACGGAAAACTTTAAAAACCTGCACAAATCGAAGTTGTCGAAAACTCGAAATCGTTCCGATGGTCGTCAAATGATTCCCCAAGACCAATTCGGGCACGGGAAGAACGATGGCGTTCGCGAAATTCCCGTCCGACGCTCCGTTCTTACGGAAAACTTTAAAAACCTGCACAAATCGAAGTTGTCGAAAACTCGAAATCGTTCCGATGGTCGTCAAATGATTCCCCAAGACCAATTCGGGCACGGGAAGAACGATGGCGTTCGCGAAATTCCCGTCCGACGCTCCGTTCTTACGGAAAACTTTAAAAACCTGCACAAATCGAAGTTGTCGAAAACTCGAAATCGTTCCGATGGTCGTCAAATGATTCCCCAAGACCAATTCGGGCACGGGAAGAACGATGGCGTTCGCGAAATTCCCGTCCGACGCTCCGTTCTTACGGAAAACTTTAAAAACCTGCACAAATCGAAGTTGTCGAAAACTCGAAATCGTTCCGATGGTCGTCAAATGATTCCCCAAGACCAATTCGGGCACGGGAAGAACGATGGCGTTCGCGAAATTCCCGTCCGACGCTCCGTTCTTACGGAAAACTTTAAAAACCTGCACAAATCGAAGTTGTCGAAAACTCGAAATCGTTCCGATGGTCGTCAAATGATTCCCCAAGACCAATTCGGGCACGGGAAGAACGATGGCGTTCGCGAAATTCCCGTCCGACGCTCCGTTCTTACGGAAAACTTTAAAAACCTGCACAAATCGAAGTTGTCGAAAACTCGAAATCGTTCCGATGGTCGTCAAATGATTCCCCAAGACCAATTCTGGCACGGGAAGAACGATGGCGTTCGCGAAATTCCCGTCCGACGCTCCGTTCTTACGGAAAACTTTAAAAACCTGCACAAATCGAAGTTGTCGAAAACTCGAAATCGTTCCGATGGTCGTCAAATGATTCCCCAAGACCAATTCGGGCACGGGAAGAACGATGGCGTTCGCGAAATTCCCGTCCGACGCTCCGTTCTTACGGAAAACTTTAAAAACCTGCACAAATCGAAGTTGTCGAAAACTCGAAATCGTTCCGATGGTCGTCAAATGATTCCCCAAGACCAATTCGGGCACGGGAAGAACGATGGCGTTCGCGAAATTCCCGTCCGACGCTCCGTTCTTACGGAAAACTTTAAAAACCTGCACAAATCGAAGTTGTCGAAAACTCGAAATCGTTCCGATGGTCGTCAAATGATTCCCCAAGACCAATTCGGGCACGGGAAGAACGATGGCGTTCGCGAAATTCCCGTCCGACGCTCCGTTCTTACGGAAAACTTTAAAAACCTGCACAAATCGAAGTTGTCGAAAACTCGAAATCGTTCCGATGGTCGTCAAATGATTCCCCAAGACCAATTCGGGCACGGGAAGAACGATGGCGTTCGCGAAATTCCCGTCCGACGCTCCGTTCTTACGGAAAACTTTAAAAACCTGCACAAATCGAAGTTGTCGAAAACTCGAAATCGTTCCGATGGTCGTCAAATGATTCCCCAAGACCAATTCGGGCACGGGAAGAACGATGGCGTTCGCGAAATTCCCGTCCGACGCTCCGTTCTTACGGAAAACTTTAAAAACCTGCACAAATCGAAGTTGTCGAAAACTCGAAATCGTTCCGATGGTCGTCAAATGATTCCCCAAGACCAATTCTGGGCACGGGAAGAACGATGGCGTTCGCGAAATTCCCGTCCGACGCTCCGTTCTTACGGAAAACTTTAAAACCTGCACCTGCACAAATCGAAGTTGTCGAAAACTCGAAATCGTTCCGATGGTCGTCAAATGATTCCCCAAGACCAATTCGGGCACGGGAAGAACGATGGCGTTCGCGAAATTCCCGTCCGACGCTCCGTTCTTACGGAAAACTTGAAAAACCTGCACAAATCGAAGTTGTCGAAAACTCGAAATCGTTCCGATGGTCGTCAAATGATTCCCCAAGACCAATTCGGGCACGGGAAGAACGATGGCGTTCGCGAAATTCCCGTCCGACGCTCCGTTCTTACGGAAAACTTTAAAAACCTGCACAAATCGAAGTTGTCGAAAACTCGAAATCGTTCCGATGGTCGTCAAATGATTCCCCAAGACCAATTCGGGCACGGGAAGAACGATGGCGTTCGCGAAATTCCCGTCCGACGCTCCGTTCTTACGGAAAACTTTAAAAACCTGCACAAATCGAAGTTGTCGAAAACTCGAAATCGTTCCGATGGTCGTCAAATGATTCCCCAAGACCAATTCGGGCACGGGAAGAACGATGGCGTTCGCGAAATTCCCGTCCGACGCTCCGTTCTTACGGAAAACTTTAAAAACCTGCACAAATCGAAGTTGTCGAAAACTCGAAATCGTTCCGATGGTCGTCAAATGATTCCCCAAGACCAATTCGGGCACGGGAAGAACGATGGCGTTCGCGAAATTCCCGTCCGACGCTCCGTTCTTACGGAAAACTTTAAAAACCTGCACAAATCGAAGTTGTCGAAAACTCGAAATCGTTCCGATGGTCGTCAAATGATTCCCCAAGACCAATTCGGGCACGGGAAGAACGATGGCGTTCGCGAAATTCCCGTCCGACGCTCCGTTCTTACGGAAAACTTTAAAAACCTGCACAAATCGAAGTTGTCGAAAACTCGAAATCGTTCCGATGGTCGTCAAATGATTCCCCAAGACCAATTCTGGCACGGGAAGAACGATGGCGTTCGCGAAATTCCCGTCCGACGCTCCGTTCTTACGGAAAACTTTAAAAACCTGCACAAATCGAAGTTGTCGAAAACTCGAAATCGTTCCGATGGTCGTCAAATGATTCCCCAAGACCAATTCTGGCACGGGAAGAACGATGGCGTTCGCGAAATTCCCGTCCGACGCTCCGTTCTTACGGAAAACTTTAAAAACCTGCACAAATCGAAGTTGTCGAAAACTCGAAATCGTTCCGATGGTCGTCAAATGATTCCCCAAGACCAATTCGGGCACGGGAAGAACGATGGCGTTCGCGAAATTCCCGTCCGACGCTCCGTTCTTACGGAAAACTTTAAAAACCTGCACAAATCGAAGTTGTCGAAAACTCGAAATCGTTCCGATGGTCGTCAAATGATTCCCCAAGACCAATTCGGGCACGGGAAGAACGATGGCGTTCGCGAAATTCCCGTCCGACGCTCCGTTCTTACGGAAAACTTTAAAAACCTGCACAAATCGAAGTTGTCGAAAACTCGAAATCGTTCCGATGGTCGTCAAATGATTCCCCAAGACCAATTCGGGCACGGGAAGAACGATGGCGTTCGCGAAATTCCCGTCCGACGCTCCGTTCTTACGGAAAACTTTAAAAACCTGCACAAATCGAAGTTGTCGAAAACTCGAAATCGTTCCGATGGTCGTCAAATGATTCCCCAAGACCAATTCTGGCACGGGAAGAACGATGGCGTTCGCGAAATTCCCGTCCGACGCTCCGTTCTTACGGAAAACTTTAAAAACCTGCACAAATCGAAGTTGTCGAAAACTCGAAATCGTTCCGATGGTCGTCAAATGATTCCCCAAGACCAATTCGGGCACGGGAAGAACGATGGCGTTCGCGAAATTCCCGTCCGACGCTCCGTTCTTACGGAAAACTTTAAAAACCTGCACAAATCGAAGTTGTCGAAAACTCGAAATCGTTCCGATGGTCGTCAAATGATTCCCCAAGACCAATTCGGGCACGGGAAGAACGATGGCGTTCGCGAAATTCCCGTCCGACGCTCCGTTCTTACGGAAAACTTTAAAAACCTGCACAAATCGAAGTTGTCGAAAACTCGAAATCGTTCCGATGGTCGTCAAATGATTCCCCAAGACCAATTCGGGCACGGGAAGAACGATGGCGTTCGCGAAATTCCCGTCCGACGCTCCGTTCTTACGGAAAACTTTAAAAACCTGCACAAATCGAAGTTGTCGAAAACTCGAAATCGTTCCGATGGTCGTCAAATGATTCCCCAAGACCAATTCGGGCACGGGAAGAACGATGGCGTTCGCGAAATTCCCGTCCGACGCTCCGTTCTTACGGAAAACTTTAAAAACCTGCACAAATCGAAGTTGTCGAAAACTCGAAATCGTTCCGATGGTCGTCAAATGATTCCCCAAGACCAATTCGGGCACGGGAAGAACGATGGCGTTCGCGAAATTCCCGTCCGACGCTCCGTTCTTACGGAAAACTTTAAAAACCTGCACAAATCGAAGTTGTCGAAAACTCGAAATCGTTCCGATGGTCGTCAAATGATTCCCCAAGACCAATTCGGGCACGGGAAGAACGATGGCGTTCGCGAAATTCCCGTCCGACGCTCCGTTCTTACGGAAAACTTTAAAAACCTGCACAAATCGAAGTTGTCGAAAACTCGAAATCGTTCCGATGGTCGTCAAATGATTCCCCAAGACCAATTCGGGCACGGGAAGAACGATGGCGTTCGCGAAATTCCCGTCCGACGCTCCGTTCTTACGGAAAACTTTAAAAACCTGCACAAATCGAAGTTGTCGAAAACTCGAAATCGTTCCGATGGTCGTCAAATGATTCCCCAAGACCAATTCGGGCACGGGAAGAACGATGGCGTTCGCGAAATTCCCGTCCGACGCTCCGTTCTTACGGAAAACTTTAAAAACCTGCACAAATCGAAGTTGTCGAAAACTCGAAATCGTTCCGATGGTCGTCAAATGATTCCCCAAGACCAATTCGGGCACGGGAAGAACGATGGCGTTCGCGAAATTCCCGTCCGACGCTCCGTTCTTACGGAAAACTTTAAAAACCTGCACAAATCGAAGTTGTCGAAAACTCGAAATCGTTCCGATGGTCGTCAAATGATTCCCCAAGACCAATTCGGGCACGGGAAGAACGATGGCGTTCGCGAAATTCCCGTCCGACGCTCCGTTCTTACGGAAAACTTTAAAAACCTGCACAAATCGAAGTTGTCGAAAACTCGAAATCGTTCCGATGGTCGTCAAATGATTCCCCAAGACCAATTCGGGCACGGGAAGAACGATGGCGTTCGCGAAATTCCCGTCCGACGCTCCGTTCTTACGGAAAACTTTAAAAACCTGCACAAATCGAAGTTGTCGAAAACTCGAAATCGTTCCGATGGTCGTCAAATGATTCCCCAAGACCAATTCTGGCACGGGAAGAACGATGGCGTTCGCGAAATTCCCGTCCGACGCTCCGTTCTTACGGAAAACTTTAAAAACCTGCACAAATCGAAGTTGTCGAAAACTCGAAATCGTTCCGATGGTCGTCAAATGATTCCCCAAGACCAATTCGGGCACGGGAAGAACGATGGCGTTCGCGAAATTCCCGTCCGACGCTCCGTTCTTACGGAAAACTTTAAAAACCTGCACAAATCGAAGTTGTCGAAAACTCGAAATCGTTCCGATGGTCGTCAAATGATTCCCCAAGACCAATTCGGGCACGGGAAGAACGATGGCGTTCGCGAAATTCCCGTCCGACGCTCCGTTCTTACGGAAAACTTTAAAAACCTGCACAAATCGAAGTTGTCGAAAACTCGAAATCGTTCCGATGGTCGTCAAATGATTCCCCAAGACCAATTCGGGCACGGGAAGAACGATGGCGTTCGCGAAATTCCCGTCCGACGCTCCGTTCTTACGGAAAACTTTAAAAACCTGCACAAATCGAAGTTGTCGAAAACTCGAAATCGTTCCGATGGTCGTCAAATGATTCCCCAAGACCAATTCTGGGCACGGGAAGAACGATGGCGTTCGCGAAATTCCCGTCCGACGCTCCGTTCTTACGGAAAACTTTAAAAACCTGCACAAATCGAAGTTGTCGAAAACTCGAAATCGTTCCGATGGTCGTCAAATGATTCCCCAAGACCAATTCGGGCACGGGAAGAACGATGGCGTTCGCGAAATTCCCGTCCGACGCTCCGTTCTTACGGAAAACTTTAAAAACCTGCACAAATCGAAGTTGTCGAAAACTCGAAATCGTTCCGATGGTCGTCAAATGATTCCCCAAGACCAATTCGGGCACGGGAAGAACGATGGCGTTCGCGAAATTCCCGTCCGACGCTCCGTTCTTACGGAAAACTTTAAAAACCTGCACAAATCGAAGTTGTCGAAAACTCGAAATCGTTCCGATGGTCGTCAAATGATTCCCCAAGACCAATTCTGGCACGGGAAGAACGATGGCGTTCGCGAAATTCCCGTCCGACGCTCCGTTCTTACGGAAAACTTTAAAAACCTGCACAAATCGAAGTTGTCGAAAACTCGAAATCGTTCCGATGGTCGTCAAATGATTCCCCAAGACCAATTCGGGCACGGGAAGAACGATGGCGTTCGCGAAATTCCCGTCCGACGCTCCGTTCTTACGGAAAACTTTAAAAACCTGCACAAATCGAAGTTGTCGAAAACTCGAAATCGTTCCGATGGTCGTCAAATGATTCCCCAAGACCAATTCGGGCACGGGAAGAACGATGGCGTTCGCGAAATTCCCGTCCGACGCTCCGTTCTTACGGAAAACTTTAAAAACCTGCACAAATCGAAGTTGTCGAAAACTCGAAATCGTTCCGATGGTCGTCAAATGATTCCCCAAGACCAATTCGGGCACGGGAAGAACGATGGCGTTCGCGAAATTCCCGTCCGACGCTCCGTTCTTACGGAAAACTTTAAAAACCTGCACAAATCGAAGTTGTCGAAAACTCGAAATCGTTCCGATGGTCGTCAAATGATTCCCCAAGACCAATTCTGGCACGGGAAGAACGATGGCGTTCGCGAAATTCCCGTCCGACGCTCCGTTCTTACGGAAAACTTTAAAAACCTGCACAAATCGAAGTTGTCGAAAACTCGAAATCGTTCCGATGGTCGTCAAATGATTCCCCAAGACCAATTCTGGCACGGGAAGAACGATGGCGTTCGCGAAATTCCCGTCCGACGCTCCGTTCTTACGGAAAACTTTAAAAACCTGCACAAATCGAAGTTGTCGAAAACTCGAAATCGTTCCGATGGTCGTCAAATGATTCCCCAAGACCAATTCGGGCACGGGAAGAACGATGGCGTTCGCGAAATTCCCGTCCGACGCTCCGTTCTTACGGAAAACTTGAAAAACCTGCACAAATCGAAGTTGTCGAAAACTCGAAATCGTTCCGATGGTCGTCAAATGATTCCCCAAGACCAATTCGGGCACGGGAAGAACGATGGCGTTCGCGAAATTCCCGTCCGACGCTCCGTTCTTACGGAAAACTTTAAAAACCTGCACAAATCGAAGTTGTCGAAAACTCGAAATCGTTCCGATGGTCGTCAAATGATTCCCCAAGACCAATTCGGGCACGGGAAGAACGATGGCGTTCGCGAAATTCCCGTCCGACGCTCCGTTCTTACGGAAAACTTTAAAAACCTGCACAAATCGAAGTTGTCGAAAACTCGAAATCGTTCCGATGGTCGTCAAATGATTCCCCAAGACCAATTCTGGCACGGGAAGAACGATGGCGTTCGCGAAATTCCCGTCCGACGCTCCGTTCTTACGGAAAACTTTAAAAACCTGCACAAATCGAAGTTGTCGAAAACTCGAAATCGTTCCGATGGTCGTCAAATGATTCCCCAAGACCAATTCGGGCACGGGAAGAACGATGGCGTTCGCGAAATTCCCGTCCGACGCTCCGTTCTTACGGAAAACTTTAAAAACCTGCACAAATCGAAGTTGTCGAAAACTCGAAATCGTTCCGATGGTCGTCAAATGATTCCCCAAGACCAATTCGGGCACGGGAAGAACGATGGCGTTCGCGAAATTCCCGTCCGACGCTCCGTTCTTACGGAAAACTTTAAAAACCTGCACAAATCGAAGTTGTCGAAAACTCGAAATCGTTCCGATGGTCGTCAAATGATTCCCCAAGACCAATTCGGGCACGGGAAGAACGATGGCGTTCGCGAAATTCCCGTCCGACGCTCCGTTCTTACGGAAAACTTTAAAAACCTGCACAAATCGAAGTTGTCGAAAACTCGAAATCGTTCCGATGGTCGTCAAATGATTCCCCAAGACCAATTCGGGCACGGGAAGAACGATGGCGTTCGCGAAATTCCCGTCCGACGCTCCGTTCTTACGGAAAACTTTAAAAACCTGCACAAATCGAAGTTGTCGAAAACTCGAAATCGTTCCGATGGTCGTCAAATGATTCCCCAAGACCAATTCGGGCACGGGAAGAACGATGGCGTTCGCGAAATTCCCGTCCGACGCTCCGTTCTTACGGAAAACTTTAAAAACCTGCACAAATCGAAGTTGTCGAAAACTCGAAATCGTTCCGATGGTCGTCAAATGATTCCCCAAGACCAATTCGGGCACGGGAAGAACGATGGCGTTCGCGAAATTCCCGTCCGACGCTCCGTTCTTACGGAAAACTTTAAAAACCTGCACAAATCGAAGTTGTCGAAAACTCGAAATCGTTCCGATGGTCGTCAAATGATTCCCCAAGACCAATTCTGGCACGGGAAGAACGATGGCGTTCGCGAAATTCCCGTCCGACGCTCCGTTCTTACGGAAAACTTTAAAAACCTGCACAAATCGAAGTTGTCGAAAACTCGAAATCGTTCCGATGGTCGTCAAATGATTCCCCAAGACCAATTCGGGCACGGGAAGAACGATGGCGTTCGCGAAATTCCCGTCCGACGCTCCGTTCTTACGGAAAACTTTAAAAACCTGCACAAATCGAAGTTGTCGAAAACTCGAAATCGTTCCGATGGTCGTCAAATGATTCCCCAAGACCAATTCGGGCACGGGAAGAACGATGGCGTTCGCGAAATTCCCGTCCGACGCTCCGTTCTTACGGAAAACTTTAAAAACCTGCACAAATCGAAGTTGTCGAAAACTCGAAATCGTTCCGATGGTCGTCAAATGATTCCCCAAGACCAATTCGGGCACGGGAAGAACGATGGCGTTCGCGAAATTCCCGTCCGACGCTCCGTTCTTACGGAAAACTTTAAAAACCTGCACAAATCGAAGTTGTCGAAAACTCGAAATCGTTCCGATGGTCGTCAAATGATTCCCCAAGACCAATTCGGGCACGGGAAGAACGATGGCGTTCGCGAAATTCCCGTCCGACGCTCCGTTCTTACGGAAAACTTTAAAAACCTGCACAAATCGAAGTTGTCGAAAACTCGAAATCGTTCCGATGGTCGTCAAATGATTCCCCAAGACCAATTCGGGCACGGGAAGAACGATGGCGTTCGCGAAATTCCCGTCCGACGCTCCGTTCTTACGGAAAACTTTAAAAACCTGCACAAATCGAAGTTGTCGAAAACTCGAAATCGTTCCGATGGTCGTCAAATGATTCCCCAAGACCAATTCGGGCACGGGAAGAACGATGGCGTTCGCGAAATTCCCGTCCGACGCTCCGTTCTTACGGAAAACTTTAAAAACCTGCACAAATCGAAGTTGTCGAAAACTCGAAATCGTTCCGATGGTCGTCAAATGATTCCCCAAGACCAATTCTGGCACGGGAAGAACGATGGCGTTCGCGAAATTCCCGTCCGACGCTCCGTTCTTACGGAAAACTTTAAAAACCTGCACAAATCGAAGTTGTCGAAAACTCGAAATCGTTCCGATGGTCGTCAAATGATTCCCCAAGACCAATTCGGGCACGGGAAGAACGATGGCGTTCGCGAAATTCCCGTCCGACGCTCCGTTCTTACGGAAAACTTTAAAAACCTGCACAAATCGAAGTTGTCGAAAACTCGAAATCGTTCCGATGGTCGTCAAATGATTCCCCAAGACCAATTCGGGCACGGGAAGAACGATGGCGTTCGCGAAATTCCCGTCCGACGCTCCGTTCTTACGGAAAACTTTAAAAACCTGCACAAATCGAAGTTGTCGAAAACTCGAAATCGTTCCGATGGTCGTCAAATGATTCCCCAAGACCAATTCGGGCACGGGAAGAACGATGGCGTTCGCGAAATTCCCGTCCGACGCTCCGTTCTTACGGAAAACTTTAAAAACCTGCACAAATCGAAGTTGTCGAAAACTCGAAATCGTTCCGATGGTCGTCAAATGATTCCCCAAGACCAATTCGGGCACGGGAAGAACGATGGCGTTCGCGAAATTCCCGTCCGACGCTCCGTTCTTACGGAAAACTTTAAAAACCTGCACAAATCGAAGTTGTCGAAAACTCGAAATCGTTCCGATGGTCGTCAAATGATTCCCCAAGACCAATTCTGGCACGGGAAGAACGATGGCGTTCGCGAAATTCCCGTCCGACGCTCCGTTCTTACGGAAAACTTTAAAAACCTGCACAAATCGAAGTTGTCGAAAACTCGAAATCGTTCCGATGGTCGTCAAATGATTCCCCAAGACCAATTCGGGCACGGGAAGAACGATGGCGTTCGCGAAATTCCCGTCCGACGCTCCGTTCTTACGGAAAACTTTAAAAACCTGCACAAATCGAAGTTGTCGAAAACTCGAAATCGTTCCGATGGTCGTCAAATGATTCCCCAAGACCAATTCGGGCACGGGAAGAACGATGGCGTTCGCGAAATTCCCGTCCGACGCTCCGTTCTTACGGAAAACTTTAAAAACCTGCACAAATCGAAGTTGTCGAAAACTCGAAATCGTTCCGATGGTCGTCAAATGATTCCCCAAGACCAATTCTGGCACGGGAAGAACGATGGCGTTCGCGAAATTCCCGTCCGACGCTCCGTTCTTACGGAAAACTTTAAAAACCTGCACAAATCGAAGTTGTCGAAAACTCGAAATCGTTCCGATGGTCGTCAAATGATTCCCCAAGACCAATTCGGGCACGGGAAGAACGATGGCGTTCGCGAAATTCCCGTCCGACGCTCCGTTCTTACGGAAAACTTTAAAAACCTGCACAAATCGAAGTTGTCGAAAACTCGAAATCGTTCCGATGGTCGTCAAATGATTCCCCAAGACCAATTCGGGCACGGGAAGAACGATGGCGTTCGCGAAATTCCCGTCCGACGCTCCGTTCTTACGGAAAACTTTAAAAACCTGCACAAATCGAAGTTGTCGAAAACTCGAAATCGTTCCGATGGTCGTCAAATGATTCCCCAAGACCAATTCGGGCACGGGAAGAACGATGGCGTTCGCGAAATTCCCGTCCGACGCTCCGTTCTTACGGAAAACTTTAAAAACCTGCACAAATCGAAGTTGTCGAAAACTCGAAATCGTTCCGATGGTCGTCAAATGATTCCCCAAGACCAATTCGGGCACGGGAAGAACGATGGCGTTCGCGAAATTCCCGTCCGACGCTCCGTTCTTACGGAAAACTTTAAAAACCTGCACAAATCGAAGTTGTCGAAAACTCGAAATCGTTCCGATGGTCGTCAAATGATTCCCCAAGACCAATTCTGGCACGGGAAGAACGATGGCGTTCGCGAAATTCCCGTCCGACGCTCCGTTCTTACGGAAAACTTTAAAAACCTGCACAAATCGAAGTTGTCGAAAACTCGAAATCGTTCCGATGGTCGTCAAATGATTCCCCAAGACCAATTCGGGCACGGGAAGAACGATGGCGTTCGCGAAATTCCCGTCCGACGCTCCGTTCTTACGGAAAACTTTAAAAACCTGCACAAATCGAAGTTGTCGAAAACTCGAAATCGTTCCGATGGTCGTCAAATGATTCCCCAAGACCAATTCTGGCACGGGAAGAACGATGGCGTTCGCGAAATTCCCGTCCGACGCTCCGTTCTTACGGAAAACTTTAAAAACCTGCACAAATCGAAGTTGTCGAAAACTCGAAATCGTTCCGATGGTCGTCAAATGATTCCCCAAGACCAATTCGGGCACGGGAAGAACGATGGCGTTCGCGAAATTCCCGTCCGACGCTCCGTTCTTACGGAAAACTTTAAAAACCTGCACAAATCGAAGTTGTCGAAAACTCGAAATCGTTCCGATGGTCGTCAAATGATTCCCCAAGACCAATTCGGGCACGGGAAGAACGATGGCGTTCGCGAAATTCCCGTCCGACGCTCCGTTCTTACGGAAAACTTTAAAAACCTGCACAAATCGAAGTTGTCGAAAACTCGAAATCGTTCCGATGGTCGTCAAATGATTCCCCAAGACCAATTCGGGCACGGGAAGAACGATGGCGTTCGCGAAATTCCCGTCCGACGCTCCGTTCTTACGGAAAACTTTAAAAACCTGCACAAATCGAAGTTGTCGAAAACTCGAAATCGTTCCGATGGTCGTCAAATGATTCCCCAAGACCAATTCGGGCACGGGAAGAACGATGGCGTTCGCGAAATTCCCGTCCGACGCTCCGTTCTTACGGAAAACTTTAAAAACCTGCACAAATCGAAGTTGTCGAAAACTCGAAATCGTTCCGATGGTCGTCAAATGATTCCCCAAGACCAATTCGGGCACGGGAAGAACGATGGCGTTCGCGAAATTCCCGTCCGACGCTCCGTTCTTACGGAAAACTTTAAAAACCTGCACAAATCGAAGTTGTCGAAAACTCGAAATCGTTCCGATGGTCGTCAAATGATTCCCCAAGACCAATTCTGGCACGGGAAGAACGATGGCGTTCGCGAAATTCCCGTCCGACGCTCCGTTCTTACGGAAAACTTTAAAAACCTGCACAAATCGAAGTTGTCGAAAACTCGAAATCGTTCCGATGGTCGTCAAATGATTCCCCAAGACCAATTCTGGCACGGGAAGAACGATGGCGTTCGCGAAATTCCCGTCCGACGCTCCGTTCTTACGGAAAACTTTAAAAACCTGCACAAATCGAAGTTGTCGAAAACTCGAAATCGTTCCGATGGTCGTCAAATGATTCCCCAAGACCAATTCGGGCACGGGAAGAACGATGGCGTTCGCGAAATTCCCGTCCGACGCTCCGTTCTTACGGAAAACTTTAAAAACCTGCACAAATCGAAGTTGTCGAAAACTCGAAATCGTTCCGATGGTCGTCAAATGATTCCCCAAGACCAATTCGGGCACGGGAAGAACGATGGCGTTCGCGAAATTCCCGTCCGACGCTCCGTTCTTACGGAAAACTTTAAAAACCTGCACAAATCGAAGTTGTCGAAAACTCGAAATCGTTCCGATGGTCGTCAAATGATTCCCCAAGACCAATTCGGGCACGGGAAGAACGATGGCGTTCGCGAAATTCCCGTCCGACGCTCCGTTCTTACGGAAAACTTTAAAAACCTGCACAAATCGAAGTTGTCGAAAACTCGAAATCGTTCCGATGGTCGTCAAATGATTCCCCAAGACCAATTCGGGCACGGGAAGAACGATGGCGTTCGCGAAATTCCCGTCCGACGCTCCGTTCTTACGGAAAACTTTAAAAACCTGCACAAATCGAAGTTGTCGAAAACTCGAAATCGTTCCGATGGTCGTCAAATGATTCCCCAAGACCAATTCTGGCACGGGAAGAACGATGGCGTTCGCGAAATTCCCGTCCGACGCTCCGTTCTTACGGAAAACTTTAAAAACCTGCACAAATCGAAGTTGTCGAAAACTCGAAATCGTTCCGATGGTCGTCAAATGATTCCCCAAGACCAATTCTGGCACGGGAAGAACGATGGCGTTCGCGAAATTCCCGTCCGACGCTCCGTTCTTACGGAAAACTTTAAAAACCTGCACAAATCGAAGTTGTCGAAAACTCGAAATCGTTCCGATGGTCGTCAAATGATTCCCCAAGACCAATTCGGGCACGGGAAGAACGATGGCGTTCGCGAAATTCCCGTCCGACGCTCCGTTCTTACGGAAAACTTTAAAAACCTGCACAAATCGAAGTTGTCGAAAACTCGAAATCGTTCCGATGGTCGTCAAATGATTCCCCAAGACCAATTCGGGCACGGGAAGAACGATGGCGTTCGCGAAATTCCCGTCCGACGCTCCGTTCTTACGGAAAACTTTAAAAACCTGCACAAATCGAAGTTGTCGAAAACTCGAAATCGTTCCGATGGTCGTCAAATGATTCCCCAAGACCAATTCGGGCACGGGAAGAACGATGGCGTTCGCGAAATTCCCGTCCGACGCTCCGTTCTTACGGAAAACTTTAAAAACCTGCACAAATCGAAGTTGTCGAAAACTCGAAATCGTTCCGATGGTCGTCAAATGATTCCCCAAGACCAATTCGGGCACGGGAAGAACGATGGCGTTCGCGAAATTCCCGTCCGACGCTCCGTTCTTACGGAAAACTTTAAAAACCTGCACAAATCGAAGTTGTCGAAAACTCGAAATCGTTCCGATGGTCGTCAAATGATTCCCCAAGACCAATTCGGGCACGGGAAGAACGATGGCGTTCGCGAAATTCCCGTCCGACGCTCCGTTCTTACGGAAAACTTTAAAAACCTGCACAAATCGAAGTTGTCGAAAACTCGAAATCGTTCCGATGGTCGTCAAATGATTCCCCAAGACCAATTCGGGCACGGGAAGAACGATGGCGTTCGCGAAATTCCCGTCCGACGCTCCGTTCTTACGGAAAACTTTAAAAACCTGCACAAATCGAAGTTGTCGAAAACTCGAAATCGTTCCGATGGTCGTCAAATGATTCCCCAAGACCAATTCGGGCACGGGAAGAACGATGGCGTTCGCGAAATTCCCGTCCGACGCTCCGTTCTTACGGAAAACTTTAAAAACCTGCACAAATCGAAGTTGTCGAAAACTCGAAATCGTTCCGATGGTCGTCAAATGATTCCCCAAGACCAATTCGGGCACGGGAAGAACGATGGCGTTCGCGAAATTCCCGTCCGACGCTCCGTTCTTACGGAAAACTTTAAAAACCTGCACAAATCGAAGTTGTCGAAAACTCGAAATCGTTCCGATGGTCGTCAAATGATTCCCCAAGACCAATTCTGGCACGGGAAGAACGATGGCGTTCGCGAAATTCCCGTCCGACGCTCCGTTCTTACGGAAAACTTTAAAAACCTGCACAAATCGAAGTTGTCGAAAACTCGAAATCGTTCCGATGGTCGTCAAATGATTCCCCAAGACCAATTCGGGCACGGGAAGAACGATGGCGTTCGCGAAATTCCCGTCCGACGCTCCGTTCTTACGGAAAACTTTAAAAACCTGCACAAATCGAAGTTGTCGAAAACTCGAAATCGTTCCGATGGTCGTCAAATGATTCCCCAAGACCAATTCGGGCACGGGAAGAACGATGGCGTTCGCGAAATTCCCGTCCGACGCTCCGTTCTTACGGAAAACTTTAAAAACCTGCACAAATCGAAGTTGTCGAAAACTCGAAATCGTTCCGATGGTCGTCAAATGATTCCCCAAGACCAATTCGGGCACGGGAAGAACGATGGCGTTCGCGAAATTCCCGTCCGACGCTCCGTTCTTACGGAAAACTTGAAAAACCTGCACAAATCGAAGTTGTCGAAAACTCGAAATCGTTCCGATGGTCGTCAAATGATTCCCCAAGACCAATTCGGGCACGGGAAGAACGATGGCGTTCGCGAAATTCCCGTCCGACGCTCCGTTCTTACGGAAAACTTTAAAAACCTGCACAAATCGAAGTTGTCGAAAACTCGAAATCGTTCCGATGGTCGTCAAATGATTCCCCAAGACCAATTCGGGCACGGGAAGAACGATGGCGTTCGCGAAATTCCCGTCCGACGCTCCGTTCTTACGGAAAACTTTAAAAACCTGCACAAATCGAAGTTGTCGAAAACTCGAAATCGTTCCGATGGTCGTCAAATGATTCCCCAAGACCAATTCTGGCACGGGAAGAACGATGGCGTTCGCGAAATTCCCGTCCGACGCTCCGTTCTTACGGAAAACTTTAAAAACCTGCACAAATCGAAGTTGTCGAAAACTCGAAATCGTTCCGATGGTCGTCAAATGATTCCCCAAGACCAATTCGGGCACGGGAAGAACGATGGCGTTCGCGAAATTCCCGTCCGACGCTCCGTTCTTACGGAAAACTTTAAAAACCTGCACAAATCGAAGTTGTCGAAAACTCGAAATCGTTCCGATGGTCGTCAAATGATTCCCCAAGACCAATTCGGGCACGGGAAGAACGATGGCGTTCGCGAAATTCCCGTCCGACGCTCCGTTCTTACGGAAAACTTGAAAAACCTGCACAAATCGAAGTTGTCGAAAACTCGAAATCGTTCCGATGGTCGTCAAATGATTCCCCAAGACCAATTCGGGCACGGGAAGAACGATGGCGTTCGCGAAATTCCCGTCCGACGCTCCGTTCTTACGGAAAACTTTAAAAACCTGCACAAATCGAAGTTGTCGAAAACTCGAAATCGTTCCGATGGTCGTCAAATGATTCCCCAAGACCAATTCGGGCACGGGAAGAACGATGGCGTTCGCGAAATTCCCGTCCGACGCTCCGTTCTTACGGAAAACTTTAAAAACCTGCACAAATCGAAGTTGTCGAAAACTCGAAATCGTTCCGATGGTCGTCAAATGATTCCCCAAGACCAATTCGGGCACGGGAAGAACGATGGCGTTCGCGAAATTCCCGTCCGACGCTCCGTTCTTACGGAAAACTTTAAAAACCTGCACAAATCGAAGTTGTCGAAAACTCGAAATCGTTCCGATGGTCGTCAAATGATTCCCCAAGACCAATTCGGGCACGGGAAGAACGATGGCGTTCGCGAAATTCCCGTCCGACGCTCCGTTCTTACGGAAAACTTTAAAAACCTGCACAAATCGAAGTTGTCGAAAACTCGAAATCGTTCCGATGGTCGTCAAATGATTCCCCAAGACCAATTCGGGCACGGGAAGAACGATGGCGTTCACGAAATTCCCGTCCGACGCTCCGTTCTTACGGAAAACTTTAAAAACCTGCACAAATCGAAGTTGTCGAAAACTCGAAATCGTTCCGATGGTCGTCAAATGATTCCCCAAGACCAATTCGGGCACGGGAAGAACGATGGCGTTCGCGAAATTCCCGTCCGACGCTCCGTTCTTACGGAAAACTTTAAAAACCTGCACAAATCGAAGTTGTCGAAAACTCGAAATCGTTCCGATGGTCGTCAAATGATTCCCCAAGACCAATTCTGGCACGGGAAGAACGATGGCGTTCGCGAAATTCCCGTCCGACGCTCCGTTCTTACGGAAAACTTTAAAAACCTGCACAAATCGAAGTTGTCGAAAACTCGAAATCGTTCCGATGGTCGTCAAATGATTCCCCAAGACCAATTCGGGCACGGGAAGAACGATGGCGTTCGCGAAATTCCCGTCCGACGCTCCGTTCTTACGGAAAACTTTAAAAACCTGCACAAATCGAAGTTGTCGAAAACTCGAAATCGTTCCGATGGTCGTCAAATGATTCCCCAAGACCAATTCGGGCACGGGAAGAACGATGGCGTTCGCGAAATTCCCGTCCGACGCTCCGTTCTTACGGAAAACTTTAAAAACCTGCACAAATCGAAGTTGTCGAAAACTCGAAATCGTTCCGATGGTCGTCAAATGATTCCCCAAGACCAATTCGGGCACGGGAAGAACGATGGCGTTCGCGAAATTCCCGTCCGACGCTCCGTTCTTACGGAAAACTTGAAAAACCTGCACAAATCGAAGTTGTCGAAAACTCGAAATCGTTCCGATGGTCGTCAAATGATTCCCCAAGACCAATTCGGGCACGGGAAGAACGATGGCGTTCGCGAAATTCCCGTCCGACGCTCCGTTCTTACGGAAAACTTTAAAAACCTGCACAAATCGAAGTTGTCGAAAACTCGAAATCGTTCCGATGGTCGTCAAATGATTCCCCAAGACCAATTCGGGCACGGGAAGAACGATGGCGTTCGCGAAATTCCCGTCCGACGCTCCGTTCTTACGGAAAACTTTAAAAACCTGCACAAATCGAAGTTGTCGAAAACTCGAAATCGTTCCGATGGTCGTCAAATGATTCCCCAAGACCAATTCGGGCACGGGAAGAACGATGGCGTTCGCGAAATTCCCGTCCGACGCTCCGTTCTTACGGAAAACTTTAAAAACCTGCACAAATCGAAGTTGTCGAAAACTCGAAATCGTTCCGATGGTCGTCAAATGATTCCCCAAGACCAATTCGGGCACGGGAAGAACGATGGCGTTCGCGAAATTCCCGTCCGACGCTCCGTTCTTACGGAAAACTTTAAAAACCTGCACAAATCGAAGTTGTCGAAAACTCGAAATCGTTCCGATGGTCGTCAAATGATTCCCCAAGACCAATTCTGGCACGGGAAGAACGATGGCGTTCGCGAAATTCCCGTCCGACGCTCCGTTCTTACGGAAAACTTTAAAAACCTGCACAAATCGAAGTTGTCGAAAACTCGAAATCGTTCCGATGGTCGTCAAATGATTCCCCAAGACCAATTCGGGCACGGGAAGAACGATGGCGTTCGCGAAATTCCCGTCCGACGCTCCGTTCTTACGGAAAACTTTAAAAACCTGCACAAATCGAAGTTGTCGAAAACTCGAAATCGTTCCGATGGTCGTCAAATGATTCCCCAAGACCAATTCGGGCACGGGAAGAACGATGGCGTTCGCGAAATTCCCGTCCGACGCTCCGTTCTTACGGAAAACTTGAAAAACCTGCACAAATCGAAGTTGTCGAAAACTCGAAATCGTTCCGATGGTCGTCAAATGATTCCCCAAGACCAATTCGGGCACGGGAAGAACGATGGCGTTCGCGAAATTCCCGTCCGACGCTCCGTTCTTACGGAAAACTTGAAAAACCTGCACAAATCGAAGTTGTCGAAAACTCGAAATCGTTCCGATGGTCGTCAAATGATTCCCCAAGACCAATTCTGGGCACGGGAAGAACGATGGCGTTCGCGAAATTCCCGTCCGACGCTCCGTTCTTACGGAAAACTTTAAAAACCTGCACAAATCGAAGTTGTCGAAAACTCGAAATCGTTCCGATGGTCGTCAAATGATTCCCCAAGACCAATTCGGGCACGGGAAGAACGATGGCGTTCGCGAAATTCCCGTCCGACGCTCCGTTCTTACGGAAAACTTTAAAAACCTGCACAAATCGAAGTTGTCGAAAACTCGAAATCGTTCCGATGGTCGTCAAATGATTCCCCAAGACCAATTCGGGCACGGGAAGAACGATGGCGTTCGCGAAATTCCCGTCCGACGCTCCGTTCTTACGGAAAACTTTAAAAACCTGCACAAATCGAAGTTGTCGAAAACTCGAAATCGTTCCGATGGTCGTCAAATGATTCCCCAAGACCAATTCGGGCACGGGAAGAACGATGGCGTTCGCGAAATTCCCGTCCGACGCTCCGTTCTTACGGAAAACTTTAAAAACCTGCACAAATCGAAGTTGTCGAAAACTCGAAATCGTTCCGATGGTCGTCAAATGATTCCCCAAGACCAATTCGGGCACGGGAAGAACGATGGCGTTCGCGAAATTCCCGTCCGACGCTCCGTTCTTACGGAAAACTTTAAAAACCTGCACAAATCGAAGTTGTCGAAAACTCGAAATCGTTCCGATGGTCGTCAAATGATTCCCCAAGACCAATTCGGGCACGGGAAGAACGATGGCGTTCACGAAATTCCCGTCCGACGCTCCGTTCTTACGGAAAACTTTAAAAACCTGCACAAATCGAAGTTGTCGAAAACTCGAAATCGTTCCGATGGTCGTCAAATGATTCCCCAAGACCAATTCGGGCACGGGAAGAACGATGGCGTTCGCGAAATTCCCGTCCGACGCTCCGTTCTTACGGAAAACTTTAAAAACCTGCACAAATCGAAGTTGTCGAAAACTCGAAATCGTTCCGATGGTCGTCAAATGATTCCCCAAGACCAATTCGGGCACGGGAAGAACGATGGCGTTCACGAAATTCCCGTCCGACGCTCCGTTCTTACGGAAAACTTTAAAAACCTGCACAAATCGAAGTTGTCGAAAACTCGAAATCGTTCCGATGGTCGTCAAATGATTCCCCAAGACCAATTCGGGCACGGGAAGAACGATGGCGTTCGCGAAATTCCCGTCCGACGCTCCGTTCTTACGGAAAACTTTAAAAACCTGCACAAATCGAAGTTGTCGAAAACTCGAAATCGTTCCGATGGTCGTCAAATGATTCCCCAAGACCAATTCGGGCACGGGAAGAACGATGGCGTTCGCGAAATTCCCGTCCGACGCTCCGTTCTTACGGAAAACTTTAAAAACCTGCACAAATCGAAGTTGTCGAAAACTCGAAATCGTTCCGATGGTCGTCAAATGATTCCCCAAGACCAATTCTGGCACGGGAAGAACGATGGCGTTCGCGAAATTCCCGTCCGACGCTCCGTTCTTACGGAAAACTTTAAAAACCTGCACAAATCGAAGTTGTCGAAAACTCGAAATCGTTCCGATGGTCGTCAAATGATTCCCCAAGACCAATTCTGGCACGGGAAGAACGATGGCGTTCGCGAAATTCCCGTCCGACGCTCCGTTCTTACGGAAAACTTTAAAAACCTGCACAAATCGAAGTTGTCGAAAACTCGAAATCGTTCCGATGGTCGTCAAATGATTCCCCAAGACCAACTCGGGCACGGGAAGAACGATGGCGTTCGCGAAATTCCCGTCCGACGCTCCGTTCTTACGGAAAACTTTAAAAACCTGCACAAATCGAAGTTGTCGAAAACTCGAAATCGTTCCGATGGTCGTCAAATGATTCCCCAAGACCAATTCGGGCACGGGAAGAACGATGGCGTTCGCGAAATTCCCGTCCGACGCTCCGTTCTTACGGAAAACTTTAAAAACCTGCACAAATCGAAGTTGTCGAAAACTCGAAATCGTTCCGATGGTCGTCAAATGATTCCCCAAGACCAATTCGGGCACGGGAAGAACGATGGCGTTCGCGAAATTCCCGTCCGACGCTCCGTTCTTACGGAAAACTTTAAAAACCTGCACAAATCGAAGTTGTCGAAAACTCGAAATCGTTCCGATGGTCGTCAAATGATTCCCCAAGACCAATTCGGGCACGGGAAGAACGATGGCGTTCGCGAAATTCCCGTCCGACGCTCCGTTCTTACGGAAAACTTTAAAAACCTGCACAAATCGAAGTTGTCGAAAACTCGAAATCGTTCCGATGGTCGTCAAATGATTCCCCAAGACCAATTCGGGCACGGGAAGAACGATGGCGTTCGCGAAATTCCCGTCCGACGCTCCGTTCTTACGGAAAACTTTAAAAACCTGCACAAATCGAAGTTGTCGAAAACTCGAAATCGTTCCGATGGTCGTCAAATGATTCCCCAAGACCAATTCGGGCACGGGAAGAACGATGGCGTTCGCGAAATTCCCGTCCGACGCTCCGTTCTTACGGAAAACTTTAAAAACCTGCACAAATCGAAGTTGTCGAAAACTCGAAATCGTTCCGATGGTCGTCAAATGATTCCCCAAGACCAATTCGGGCACGGGAAGAACGATGGCGTTCGCGAAATTCCCGTCCGACGCTCCGTTCTTACGGAAAACTTTAAAAACCTGCACAAATCGAAGTTGTCGAAAACTCGAAATCGTTCCGATGGTCGTCAAATGATTCCCCAAGACCAATTCGGGCACGGGAAGAACGATGGCGTTCGCGAAATTCCCGTCCGACGCTCCGTTCTTACGGAAAACTTTAAAAACCTGCACAAATCGAAGTTGTCGAAAACTCGAAATCGTTCCGATGGTCGTCAAATGATTCCCCAAGACCAATTCGGGCACGGGAAGAACGATGGCGTTCGCGAAATTCCCGTCCGACGCTCCGTTCTTACGGAAAACTTGAAAAACCTGCACAAATCGAAGTTGTCGAAAACTCGAAATCGTTCCGATGGTCGTCAAATGATTCCCCAAGACCAATTCGGGCACGGGAAGAACGATGGCGTTCGCGAAATTCCCGTCCGACGCTCCGTTCTTACGGAAAACTTTAAAAACCTGCACAAATCGAAGTTGTCGAAAACTCGAAATCGTTCCGATGGTCGTCAAATGATTCCCCAAGACCAATTCGGGCACGGGAAGAACGATGGCGTTCGCGAAATTCCCGTCCGACGCTCCGTTCTTACGGAAAACTTTAAAAACCTGCACAAATCGAAGTTGTCGAAAACTCGAAATCGTTCCGATGGTCGTCAAATGATTCCCCAAGACCAATTCGGGCACGGGAAGAACGATGGCGTTCGCGAAATTCCCGTCCGACGCTCCGTTCTTACGGAAAACTTTAAAAACCTGCACAAATCGAAGTTGTCGAAAACTCGAAATCGTTCCGATGGTCGTCAAATGATTCCCCAAGACCAATTCTGGCACGGGAAGAACGATGGCGTTCGCGAAATTCCCGTCCGACGCTCCGTTCTTACGGAAAACTTGAAAAACCTGCACAAATCGAAGTTGTCGAAAACTCGAAATCGTTCCGATGGTCGTCAAATGATTCCCCAAGACCAATTCGGGCACGGGAAGAACGATGGCGTTCGCGAAATTCCCGTCCGACGCTCCGTTCTTACGGAAAACTTTAAAAACCTGCACAAATCGAAGTTGTCGAAAACTCGAAATCGTTCCGATGGTCGTCAAATGATTCCCCAAGACCAACTCTGGCACGGGAAGAACGATGGCGTTCGCGAAATTCCCGTCCGACGCTCCGTTCTTACGGAAAACTTTAAGAACCTGCACAAATCGAAGTTGTCGAAAACTCGAAATCGTTCCGATGGTCGTCAAATGATTCCCCAAGACCAATTCGGGCACGGGAAGAACGATGGCGTTCGCGAAATTCCCGTCCGACGCTCCGTTCTTACGGAAAACTTTAAGAACCTGCACAAATCGAAGTTGTCGAAAACTCGAAATCGTTCCGATGGTCGTCAAATGATTCCCCAAGACCAATTCTGGCACGGGAAGAACGATGGCGTTCGCGAAATTCCCGTCCGACGCTCCGTTCTTACGGAAAACTTTAAAAACCTACACAAATCGAAGTTGTCGAAAACTCGAAATCGTTCCGATGGTCGTCAAATGATTCCCCAAGACCAATTCGGCCACGGGAAGAACGATGGCGTTCGCGAAATTCCCGTCCGACGCTCCGTTCTTACGGAAAACTTGAAAAACCTGCACAAATCGAAGTTGTCGAAAACTCGAAATCGTTCCGATGGTCGTCAAATGATTCCCCAAGACCAATTCGGGCACGGGAAGAACGATGGCGTTCACGAACTTCCCGTCCGACGCTCCGTTCTTACGGAAAACTGGAAAAAACCTGCACAAATCGAAGTTGTCGAAAACTCGAAATCGTTCCGATGGTCGTCAAATGATTCCCCAAGACCAATTCGGGTACGGGAAGAACGATGGCGTTCGCGAAATTCCCGTCCGACGCTCCGTTCTTACGGAAAACTTTAAAAACCTGCACAAATCGAAGTTGTCGAAAACTCGAAATCGTTCCGATGGTCGTCAAAATGATTCCCCAAGACCAATTCGGGCACGGGAAGAACGATGGCGTTCGCGAAATTCCCGTCCGACGCTCCGTTCTTACGGAAAACTTGAAAACCTGCACAAATCGAAGTTTCGAAAACTCGAAATCGTTCCGATGGTCGTCAAATGATTCCCCAAAGACCAATTCGGGAACGGGAAGAACGATGGCGTTCGCGAAATTCCCGTCCGACGCTCCGTTCTTACGGAAAACTTTAAAAACCCTGCACAAATCGAAGTTATCGAAAACTCGAAATCGTTCCGATGGTCGTCAAATGATTCCCCAAGACCAATTCGGGTACGGGAAGAACGATGGCGTTCGCGAAATTCCCGTCCGACGCTCCGTTCTTACGGAAAACTTGAAAAACCTGCACAAATCGAAGTTGTCGAAAACTCGAAATCGTTCCGATGGTCGTCAAATGATTCCCCAAGACCAATTCGGGCACGGGAAGAACGATGGCGTTCGCGAAATTCCCGTCCGACGCTCCGTTCTTACGGAAAACTGGAAAAACCTGCACAAATCGAAGTTGTCGAAAACTCGAAATCGTTCCGATGGTCGTCAAATGATTCCCCAAGACCAATTCGGGCACGGGAAGAACGATGGCGTTCGCGAAATTCCCGTCCGACGCTCCGTTCTTACGGAAAACTTTAAAAACCTGCACAAATCGAAGTTATCGAAAACTCGAAATCGTTCCGATGGTCGTCAAATGATTCCCCAAGACCAATTCGGGCACGGGAAGAACGATGGCGTTCGCGAAATTCCCGTCCGACGCTCCGTTCTTACGGAAAACTTTGAAAAACCTGCACAAATCGAAGTTGTCGAAAACTCGAAATCGTTCCGATGGTCGTCAAATGATTCCCCAAGACCAATTCTGGGACGGGAGAACGATGGCGTTCGCGAAATTCCCGTCCGACGCTCCGTTCTTACGGAAAACTTGAAAAACCTGCACAAATCGAAGTTATCGAAAACTCGAAATCGTTCCGATGGTCGTCAAATGATTCCCCAAGACCAATTCGGGCACGGGAAGAACGATGGCGTTCGCGAAATTCCCGTCCGACGCTCCGTTCTTACGGAAAACTTTAAAAACCTGCACAAATCGAAGTTGTCGAAAACTCGAAATCGTTCCGATGGTCGTCAAATGATTCCCCAAAGACCAATTCGGGCACGGGAAGAACGATGGCGTGTTCGCGAAATTCCCGTCCGACGCTCCGTTCTTACGGAAAACTTTAAAAACCTGCACACAATCGAAGTTATCGAAAACTCGAAATCGTTCCGATGGTCGTCAAATGATTCCCCAAGACCAATTCGGGCACGGGAAGAACGATGGCGTTCGCGAAATTCCCGTCCGCCGCTCCCTTACGGAAAACTTGAAAAACCTGCACAAATCGAAGTTATCGAAAACTCGAAATCGTTCCGATGGTCGTCAAATGATTCCCCAAGACCAATTCGGGCACGGGAAGAACGATGGCGTTCGCGAAATTCCCTCTCCGACGCTCCGTTCTTACGGAAAACTTTAAAAACCTGCACAAATCGAAGTTGTCGAAAACTCGAAATCGTTCCGATGGTCGTCTCCAAATGTTCCCAAGACCAATTCGGGCACGGGAAGAACGATGGCGTTCGCGAAATTCCCGTCCGACGCTCCGTTCTTACGGAAAACTTTAAAAACCTGCACAAATCGAAGTTATCGAAAACTCGAAATCGTTCCGATGGTCGTCAAATGATTCCCCAAAGACCAATTCGGGTACGGGAAGAACGATGGCGTTCGCGAAATTCCCGTCCGACGCTCCGTTCTTACAGAAAACTGGAAAAACCTGCACAAATCGAAGTTGTCGAAAACTCGAAATCGTTCCGATGGTCGTCAAATGATTCCCCAAGACCAATTCGGGCACGGGAAGAACGATGGCGTTCGCGAAATTCCCGTCCGACGCTCCGTTCTTACGGAAAACTGGAAAAACCTGCACAAATCGAAGTTGTCGAAAACTCGAAATCGTTCCGATGGTCGTCAAATGATTCCCAAAGACCAATTCGGGCACGGGAAGAACGATGGCGTTCGCGAAATTCCCGTCCGACGCTCCGTTCTTCCCGTGC